>JAPDSC010003700.1:130896-190096 GCA_026290005.1 Latrodectus geometricus | reverse complement strand
AGGAGAAATGGAATCTATTGACCATGTATCGGAAGCAAACTTCTTATAGACATTTTCAGACTATCACAGAATATAAATATAAATGAGTGAAAAACATTGTAACATTTCTTAGAAATAGTAGATTTTATTATTAGTTTAGTATTTGCTTAACATTTGTATAATGTATTTATGAATAATTAAGTATACTGAAAATGTACTGAAATACATATATAAAATAATTTAATTTAAGCTAATAATTAACTACAAAAAATACAGCAATGGAATCATCATAAATATTATATTTCACATCATTTGCTTAATATATAAGATTTCTTACAATATAAAAATTATAAATTGTTAAATAAAAATCCTATTCTTTAAATTATATTTTTTTAAAATATTACAGATTTATTTATTTTAACAAATAAAATTTTTAAATTCAGATAAAATAAATTCTTAAAAATATTATACTCAAAGATTGCTGTTAAAAATTTTATACTAAAGATTAGTTACCATTTATGACATTATCAGAGCATATAAAACAATATAAAAATAAATATCAAATTTTTAGAGGATTACATTCGCTAGTTAAAATATTCTGGAAAATTCAACTAAAAGTAATAGCCAGGAAATGATTTCCTGATATGACATTATCAGAGCATAAAAAACAATATAAAAATAAAAATAAAATTTTTAGAGGATTACATTCACTAGTTAAAATATTCTGGAAAATTCAACTGAAAGTAATACCCAAGAAATAATTTAAGAAGGCAAACTTTGTGAAAATTAACATTCTATGACTTACTATCATAAATTTAAACATTATAATCTATTTTTAAAATGATTTTTTAATAAAGACATCTTTCAATAAAAAATATGATTAATTAAGACAATTTTTAAATTAAAACAAAACAAAAACACAAGTTAAGCAATTAAAAACATTTAATCTACAATTTTAACTGTGTAGGATTTAAATTTTCAGAAATTTCAGTATCTAGAGTAATGAAAAACTATAAATATTTTTGGTAGAGATAAATTTGATTTCTTTCTGAGGTCAATATTAATAGTATAAATAGACTACACAATCAGAAAAATATCTCAATCAGAACTTATTTAGTCAATGTGTTTGTGCTATAAACTTACAAAAGAAACTAGTTCAATTAAAATTGAATACACAATATCAGTTTGATTAAAAGAAAGAGTATTATTCTTGAAGTACAACTAAGATGAATTCAAAAGTGAGTTTTACTTTAATTTTCTATGCTATGATAGTTAATTTTTACCTTCAGATATATAGAAAGGGAAACATTTCAAACTGTTAAATAGAACAGACAGTTCAAGGTTTATAATAGTTACTTTTAAATGTATTTTAGTATTAGATTGATAATCAAAGTATAATTTAAATTCAAATAATAAAATGTTTATTTAAGACTTGATATTAAATTTTTAAAATATTAATATATAAGCTAGCTAATGGAAATAAGATATTATTTATTTTTGATACAAGTTTTACACTATATGTGGTTTCATAAGTTTGTTTTGCTTTTTTGTGTACAAATCTCTTACTTCAGCCATTATATCACAGAGGCAAAATAAAATCTATTTCAGCCAGGAAAGGAATATGTTCATATTTTATCGATATTATATTTTAGATTTCTTGCAAAATTTCATTTTCATAGTTTCCAAATGATTGCATTAGATATAAAAGTATAATATTGCCATAATTTAAAGAATTTATTTGTCATATTAAGAAAGTCAATATAACAATCAGCAGATATGAATCGAATTTATAATCTTCAAATTAATAAAAACAAAACATTCTTTAGCTTTACTATATATAGAATAATTTTAAAATTTTTTATTAAATTATTTTCTTTCATTCCATCATTAGTTAAATTAGTATTAATAAACTCAAAAGGCTACTAAAAAAACATTTTACATTGGCATTATTTCGGATTTTAGGAATATTTCATTAATGGTGTTTTAAGACATTGTTCTTCTCAAAATCTATTGGAACATTGGCTGATTTCAGGAAATATACATGCAAAAGAAATCAAAAAAAACTATCTATTCAAAAATATGCAGTCACATAATGAGCATACTTTATTAAAAACTACAAAAAATCTTTTTACTTCCAAAAAAAGAAAATATGTATAGTTGCCAATATAATTAATGACAGAAAACTCTCAACAGTAAAAATTAGCACTGCAAAATTTCATAAAGAATAATTGATGTAAATATCTACAAAACAGGCTTTAGAAATTATCAATTATTTTTCATAATAATTGTAAATATTTTCACTTCAAATCTGAAATAAATTCGTTACAAAAGTATGTGATTTCTTTCTCAAGCCGTTATTAATGTACAAGAATCATTGGGCATTCACCTCAAAAATTATAAAAATTATAAGCCTAATTCTCCACAAGGCATTGTGAATAAAAATATTTAAAACCTAATAATGTCAGAAATTATCAGATATTAAATATAAAAATGTCGGAGAATGAACAGGTGTAAGCTATGGATTCCATTGGAGAAAATAAATTGTTACAACAGTAGTATTATCAATAACTATTTAAGAGGTAATTATTTATTATAATTAGAAATTAAATAATGAATAAAATAAATGAAAGAATATTGAAAAAAGTTAGATATTCAAAAGTTAACTAAAATAAATATAACTGTCTTTTCAATAAGGCAATATTATATACAGGGCATAGAATAAGAATGGAATTTTCAATATAATCTAAATAAATAATATAAAACTTAAAAAATAAAACTCAACTTTATTCATTCATAAAATGCGACAAAAATTTATGCCACTGTTAATTTCAATAAAAAATTATGTTAATTTTTCTTAATTACAGTATGACTATAATATTTAAATATAGGTGATAAGACATATTTATATGATATTTAGAACATAACATGTAATAATGTAAAAGATTTGTTTGAACATAAAATTTATGTACTTCATTTAAAAATTAAATAAGCTTCAAAATAATTTACATAAAAATAATTTATACTTACAAAATTAAACATATCTATCCAAGACTTACAGCAAGAAATAATGTTTTGAATTTCTAATATTTGATTATTCTTTTCAGCCTGCAATATCCCATCTAAGGGTATGTGTTGAGAAATTATCTGCATAACAAAATTATTAATCTGAAAAAAAATTTATAAGCCTCAATTAACATATAGGTAAAACATAATGAAAAAATAATTTAAATAATAACAAACAAATTTCACAACTTATTAAAAAGTCATTAATTTAGTATCAGTAATACTAATATGAAATAAATAGAAGATTCACAGAATATTAAGAAACATATTTAATATAATCAAAAACCATTAAGGCATTTATAATAAGAAATATAAAATGAGTCCCTTAACATAGGATGAACATTCAGACTCTACATACATTTCATGGACCTCTGCAGACTGTGACAGGTGTTGCATGTCAAGAGATGGAAATACATGTGTCAGACTAATTAATAAAAATATAAGTTTTATAGTAAAACATATTCGTTCACAGCTTCTACTTTCTTGTTTCAAAGAAATTAACTAATATTTTTCAGTCGCCTCAAGCACCATTTCATTTGTATGCCAAAGGGGTAAATTTTTAAATAATTATTGCTTAAAATAATATAATTCTTTAAATATAAAATTAACAATTAAAATAATTAACTAAAATACAAAACCTTTAATACAAAAACCAAATGAGTCATTTTCTTGAAAACTTTTGAACAAAATAAGCAAATGATTAACATTAAAAATATTATAAAACAGTTTCCTTTAATTAAAAAAAATTATCTAGACTCAAGGTTAGATTCTTATAATATAAATTTACAAACAAAATATGGAACATTTAATCAAATTACAACCTTTTAAAAATATTCACATATATCTATATCTTTAATAGCTATTAAATGAATTTTGACTACCAATGTAACTAGCAATAATAATGTTCAGTAATATTTTAAAAATGTTTACCAAATAAAGCAGGGTAAATTAAAAATTGTTTAAAGCTATCAGAACATTTTGTATATATTATATGTATAACAAGATTTAAAATAACTCGTATTTACATTAGAGTGCCTTCATAATTTTTCTGTATTTTTGTATACACTATTTAAGTTTAAAATACAAAAATGTAAACATTAGTTACCATAGTTTAATTTGCTGAATTTCTATCAGAATCTAAGTTTTGTCAACATTTAAGCATAGTATTGATTTCATCCAGAAATAACATGTTAATGTTGATGTAATAGTAAAAATAAAAATATGCAAAATATTTGGGCAAAATTTTAATTCATAGAAATGATATGGTTACAAATTTTAAGCATTAAGCCCTTTTAAGATAACTGTTGGTGAAGAAAAAAGTCCGTAAAAGAGATACTAAATATGAAAGCAGATTGTAAGATAAATTGGCATCTAATGACACCAATATGATATATAAATTTCAAATTAATGTGGGATGGGCTGTTATCTGATAAATATATGACATTTCTTAAGAGATCATCAGGTTTTCTTAAGAACCAGGTTTAAATTTTTTGTATTATAATTTGAACAGAAACTGAACGTAACGATCATTGTCTCCCTCTTTCAGATATTTAAAAATGATTTGTAATTGCAGGTCTCAAATAATATTACACTGAAAGTAAGACGTTTCCTGAATGCAACTTCTCAACTCAGCTTGATCAATTTTGCTTTCATTACTAAAATATATTCGATTCTTGTTAACTGTAAATTCAAGTAACAGTATCTTTCATGAGTACAATTATTCAGTTTGACTTAAATTTTGAAGATAATTCAATATATTATTACAATATAAATTACCTTCAAAAATTCAATCAAACAGAGTGATTAGTTGATGAGCATTAGAATAATGTAGTGTAGAGTTTCTATACTGTATGTCTTTACTCTATCAAGGAAGCTTGCATATTACCACACTGTTATATGCAAATCATGGGAGATATTTGTTCTTAGGTGATGCTCTGAAATAAATGATGGCCTATTATGTGATTCAACGTTATGATTAGTAACTCCTAAACAGAATTCACAATACCTAATTTCCCCAGTATATATAATGTGTACTTATTCTGTACATACAATATAGACTGAGTACACATTATGTATAATATCACAATAGTACTAACATTTGATATTACAGCACAATGCTGGAAGTAGATAATAGTCTGAAGCTCTTCCCACCATCCTTTGAGTTCTCCTAAAGTATCAAAAAACATTCTTCAAAATTATTCTTCATAAAAAAATTTTTAAAGGAAGCAAAATTTATTTGTTCATGTTTACACAGATTAAAAAATACAAGAGTTTGTTTAAATATTTGCCACCTTAAAAACTAGAAAAATATTTCTGGTCACTCTAATATTATATGCATAATAGAATCTTAAATTAATCTATCTTTAATATGTTCTTTTTTTCTAGTTAATAAATTTTTCTAAATCTAAAAACTTTGAAAATACGTAAATTTATTGGTTTCAACTGCAATGAATTTTTTGTGCTAATAAAATATTAATTTAGGACAAAAATTGTTTTTCTTTAAATATTCAATTATTAAAAGGATTAAAAATTAAAAAAATCAATTTAAAAAATAAAATTTTTCTTTGTAAACAAATAAAATTTTTCTTTGTAAACAAATAAAATTTTCAACAAAAGTTATGAAATATGCTAGTTAAAAGATATGTAATATAATTAATATTTACAATAATAAAAAGTAATCAGATACATGAAACATACTCAAAAGCTTTATGTTAAAGAAAGTAAAATGATGAAAAATTTACAATTTTAAATTTATTAGCATTTGTTAAAAAAAAATATATATATATATATATTTTAGGTATTATAAGAAAAATTTTTCTTTACATTGCTACAAATAATAAAATCAAAACTTGCTGAATGCTTTGATTAAGCATCTAAAGAAAAGTAAGAATTGTTAAGACTGAAAAAAAGTACTAATTTGCAGAACTAATTAGAACACAAAATGTAAAATTAAATAAGCTCTTAATTTTAAAGAAAAATTTCTGAAAACAATAAAGAAAATTCTTTTTTGAAAATATTTTACCATGAACCTTAACATATAAAGAACTCTTCTAAACTTCAAGCATAGTATTTTTAAAAAGAACTTTTTTGATTTACAAGAATACATATTAAACTGATAGTAAATTATAATAAATTCATGTTTTGTGATAAAGATATTAGTCCCAAGAAAACAAAAACTAGAAATAAAAGTATTTAATTTTGCATGAATATGAAATATTACCTTTCCAAATAAGTTAGATATTGCATCATTATCTTTATAATAGGATGAGTTATTCCAAATTATTCGTACACAATCCAGTAATTTAAAAAGACTTTCTGGGATTTCATTCAAAGGTGACTTCTGTAAAGTCTCACAAATGGGTTTTAAAATACTTAAAAATTTAATATTTTCAGCAGCTATCCCAAACTCATCCTACAGTAAAAAAAAAAAAAAAAATCATGAATTAGAAAAATTACATATGAAAAGAGCAATATTCTGTCCAAAGTTATTAAGTTTTTATATGATTTTTATTCAGTTAATTTTAGTAATAAAAGTTCATAAAACATAATATTCATGGTATAAATTTTTTAAATAAAATTTTTTATAAATAAAAAAATAAAATGTCACAAATATCTTTCTTTTCTATATGTATTTAAAAACTTTAACAGTTTTAAGCATTTTTTTTATCTATTAAAGCAAAATATATGATAAATTACATTGAATGACTTTTTGCACAAAAAGGTTTTATAACAATAATTTTAACGCTGCAGCACTTAATACTACCAAACTAATAAAAAATATGTTATGAATCAGTCAATAGATAATTTTTTTAATGATATTGCAAATAATTTTAGAAAATGAATACTTAACACAGATGTTAATAAACAGAAAGGTAACTTTTATACAGAATATGGCACTTTAAGGATATGCACTTTAAGCCTCGACCCCTATGGGGGCATAACAGCCCCCATAGAATCCAGACTTAAAGTGCCTATCTGTTTTCTTGACAAAAAGCCCTGGGGTGTGTTGCACATGTCCTGATTAAGTGGTCAGCCTAAAGCAAAATATTAGCCTTTAGTTCCAGCATGCCTGTTCAAAGAAGAGATAAAAGACCAAGACGAATTTGTTCAGCCCAACAATCAAACCTTGGACTTGTGCCTTTGAAGCACAAAGCACTACCACTACACCACTGGGCTTTGGTCACTCTTTCAGATAAGTAAACATTCATTACTTGCAATGGAACTTTTTAGCAATGCCTAGCAACTAGATTTTTTACCTTTCAGCATAACAAAAGATAGAAATGATGATATCTTTATATAATAGGCACTCACTGAGTGTGTCATCACAAACCTGAAACTGAGTGGGTTTTTGTAATTTAGTAGCAGGGACCATTAAATGGTAACAACAATGAATATTATAAGAACTTTACCCAAGCAAACAAATACAAAAGTATTTGTTTGCTTGGTAAAGACATTAAAAATGCTCAACTAAGATGTCACTTTATTTTTGTATAAATTATTTTTTTTTATATATTTATTAAAGCAAAATATGATACAAAAAAAAACTTTAGTTTTGTTTGCATAAATACCACAAGAATATACTATTTTGATTAATAAAAAATTTTAAAAATGTGAATTACTTTTTTATAAATTAAAGCAAAATATAATACAACATTAATTTTTTTTTTTTTTTTAAGTTTTATTTTCTTAAATACCACAAAAATATACCATTTTGATTAATAAAAAATTACTTTACTATTAAACTGTTATGTATTTATCATAAAACATTTTAAACATGCAAATTAAAATAAATATGAAAATTTTATTTGAATTTATAATTATAGAATTTAATATCTTAAAAACAAGTATACAGGAGTACTTGAATTACTTTTACTTACTAAATAAAACAAATCGCTATAAAATGTTTTAGAATTTAATAATTTAGAATTTCACTTAAATATATTTGTATTTTTGTTTTCTTTAGCTTTTCTTCTCATTTGAGAAAAAATATTTATTATTAAGTTTGTTTTTCATATCCTAAAAATTTTAAACTTTAATTGAAAAAAACATCAAGATATCTAATTATTAAATGCATTCAATATTTCAATAACAATAAATTTAATTTACAATATTAAAAAAATAATATACTTTTAATATACTTTTATATTAATATACTTTTATATAAAGTAATATACATTAAAAGTATATTATATACTTTTAATGTGTTACTTTCAATATAACTTTAACAAACTTTTAGTGTTTTACCTTTATTAAGGTATATTGAATACATTAAATCTCCCATTACATCTTGAAAGTTATTTTCTCGCATTTTTCACGATGCAAATATTTCATTTGAAAGAAACGACTATTTATTTTATTTTAACTTTTTTACAGAGCAATTTAAATGTAATTTCAACAGAAAAATTCAAAAGTAAAAGTATAGAAAGAATTTATAGTTATAGAATTTAATATCTTAAAAACAAGTATCAGGAGTATTTGAATTACTTTTACTTATTAGATAAAATAAATCGCTATAAACTGTTTTAGAATCTAATAATTTAGAATCTGTTTCATTTAATAAAATGCTATACATGTAATAAAATGCTATTAATTTAACAAACATCAAATGGTCGAAAATTAACAAAATTTAAATTTTTTACTCTCCAGTATGAATTTTTTATAAACGATAAAAGAAATTTTTTTAAAACAAATTTTTTCCTCCATTTTAAAAGACTGAATAAATAAATTGGAAAATTAAATAGTAATAGTTAAACATTTAAGAAGAAAATAAATTTAGAGAAATATATCAATTTTAAAAGGAGCATTATAGAAAAATATATTCAATAAAAAATTATGATTTTCATTAAGCACAAAAAAGCAAAAGTAACTAATAAAAATATCAAATAGAGACATTTTAAGGAATGTTTGTGATAGAACTCTACATTAAAACAGTTAAAAAAAAGATCTGATCAGAATGATGAAAAGAAAAAATTACTTTAAATTGGGCATAGAGTTCATTAAATTTGTAAAATGAGGCAAAGTTTCCAGCTTTTAAAACTGCAATACATAGTTTTACTTCTTTTTGATTTAATTTATTTAAAATTTTATCAAAATTGTAATGCTTTTTTTCCCAAAATGCAATTTCTTCCAAGGGTCCAAAATCGTTCACAGAATGTGTATCTTGCTTCATAAAAGCATTCATAATTAATGATATCCACGTGAGTACAGCATCTAAAAAATATAAGGTTTGTATTTTTATGCAATGAAAAGGACTCAAGAGATGCTTATAGTTTATATTTTAAAACTATTTATGATATCTAAGAAGTTTAAATAATAATCTAATTTGTTTATCTTATATAAAAAAAAAACATACATTATTATCTATAAGCATTTAACAAATCTAGCAAAAAATACCTTACAAAAGACACATTATTTAGAATTATTGATACAACTTAATACTTAGAAATTAAAAAAGCTAAATAAAAAAACTTGCTATTACAATAAGAAAAAATTATACAACTAAACACTATTTATTATCTCAAAGGGATCATCAATACACAAATGTAGTCAATTATGAATGATATAAGTGAACAATGATTATTTAAAAGTTGAAAGTTTTTGAGCACTAAACTTTTAGATATTGTTCACATTCAAATATAAGAACTAATCATTCTATTAAATGTAAGAATTAATCATTCTATTATCTATTAAAGCTCAGATACCTTCATAAATGAACAATCTTTTGTCACTAAACCAATTTGTGAAAATTCTTATTATAATAAGTACAAAATTTAGCCTTTTTAAAAATTGGGATAGTTATTTAATTATTAAAATATGCATCAATATTTATAAATAAATGGTAAATATAAATAACTTTAATAATTAAAAAAGTTTTAATAATAATATAAAAGATTCAACATTTTCAATTCCTGATATAATCAATATTTTATCAATCAAATCGAATTGCTGGAAATTGAAGAAATTAACAAAGACAAAAAAAATCAAATTATAGATTATTAAAATAACTTTATATAACATGACTCATTTTTGAACTGAGAAAAAATAATTTTAATAAAGATCAAATGTATGACTAACTTTCAACTTGATTTAAGAGGCCTTCATCTTCAGCAATTGAATCAACATCTTTTTTAATTACTTCTTCAGGAACATAAAATGAAATTTTCTTCAATAATTCATTTTTTATGTGGAAGAATTCAAGCAAATATTTTGTAAATTGATGTTGGTAGTATGATTTAATACCTTAAAATGAGTTAAGGTAATTTCTTAAAATGAATAGATTATTTCATTTTATTAATTATAATTAGAATATATAAGTATCTAATTATTGAAAATTTAAATCTTTTTCTAGGTTAATAAATTTTACATAACATACTTGAAATAATTAAGTTAAATATTAAATACAACTGTAACCTAATTTAATTTGCAACTCCACAATTATTTTAGATTAGGAATTCTGAGCACTTTCAAATATCTTCACTTAAAGAGTAATAGGAGTCCCCAAGTTGACCATTTATTTGCAAGCTTAAACTTAAATAATGAGTTTTACAAGGTATATTTATGAATAAAAACAATCATTATAATTTTTCTTTTAAATAATCCATAATGCTCTACATGATGATAAAAAGAAACCCATATTTGAAATTAAATACTTTCCTAATTGCATAAAATTTAACAAATTTCTTAAAATATGAAAAGTACATTTATTAAGATAAATGATCACTCAAAATTTAAGAAACAAGAAATGTAGGGATAAAGTATAGAGTAAAAACTAATATTTTTACAACTAATATAACTAGTAAAAATTAATTATTTCAAATAGATGGAAAATTTGCTTTAGTTAACCATTAATCTATTTGAAATAGTTTTCTCAAATTAATTGAGCATTCACACATCAAATCAAATCCATGGTACATAGTATATGAATGGTACGGAAATCTCTTGAAAAATTTCCAGTTATATTAGTTTACACCAGCCTAATTAAACTGATTGAAAAAATAACCAGTTTTAGCAAATCAGCCATTAACTTTAAGATTAATGTAAGCCCAAGTTGAATAATCAAAACTAAAACTTATATTTCATAAATTTGAATGTTAAATTTCCATGTTTAACAAGCAAAATAGTGAAAAAGATTAAATTTCATACAGATATCTTCTAGTACTTTCAGCACAACTGATCAATTTTATCAAAAGTTATCTGAGTTATATTTTTAATATAAGAATAAGCCAACATAAAAAAATTAAATGGTTAAAAATATATGTTTTAGAAAGTATCTTCAAAAATAACATTAAGATTATGGAATTATCCAAATGTTTAGCCCTAACATAACCCAATTTATTTTTCTATGATGGTGGCTATTTGATTAGACATCATTAAATGAAATAATTGTAATTTTAAAAATTATAAATAATGTAGAAACTATACTTAAAACAATAAACATATTTTATATCAATGGATGAAAAGTTATTGAATTCTAAAATAAATTTAAAAAGTTTCAAATAGTCTACAAAGAAATAAAAAAAGGATGTTTCTTTAATCTATATAAAATTACTTTTTTAAAATAAAAATATTTATTTACACACATAAATCTAGAATAGAAAAATATAAACTACTAAAACTGGAATATAGCTCAAGTTTAATAATACAATTCTTTGTTGAAAATCAAGTTAATAATAATATTATGATTCATTTTATAATAAATTTTGTTTAAATATAAATCTCACTCCTCAGTATTCTGCAATCAGGATTTACACTGAAAGCAAAAATTTTTATTTAAACTGCACTTCCTAAAATAAACTATTTAATTACTAAAAATACTTTCTCCTTTTAATTTGTTGAAAATAAATACCATATAATTTATTATATCCAAAAATTACAAGTTTTATTTAATCATTAAAAATCAATAAATGAATTCCCAGATCGATAAACCTGATATGATAAATTTGATTTACTCTTATTGTGCTGTCAGTACATACTATAAATTGTTTGCAATATGTCATATTATTATCATTATTATAATTATTATTGATCTGAAATATTTATTAAATACATTATTAATTATTTCAAAGATTATTTAATCATCTTCTCACAGACCATCTCACACATATTTTGTGAAAACGAATTTTTATGACAAATGTATCTGTGTGACTAAAAGAAAATATTTTTAAATCAGGATTCATTTCAACTTTTACAAAGTTCTTATTTGAACTCCCAAATATAGAAACTAAAATGAAAAATCTGAATTTGTATTACTAGTTGAAATAAATCATATGTTAATTGTTTTCATAGTAATTTTCACATATTTTTAAAACAAGTTAATTAAATATGTTGAGCACTAATACATCTGAAGAGATTTTTTTTATTAATGGCAATGTAAATGCCATGTGAGCACTATATCCAATGTTGAATCTATATGTGAGCTGAACAAGCTAAAGAGTTTAAGGATCTATAAAACATATTTAAAAGAAAATTAATATTTATGACAAAATTAATATATAGTTTAAAATAACTAAACATACAAGCATTTTAAAGAATACCAATATGTATTCAACACATTTCTCATCTACAATTTATTTTAAAGTTTTATTTTCATTTTAACTGATATTGCATGTATCACACATTATATGTGTTTATGTAGCCATTGTAAAGTTGTAGATTATGCTCCTTAAAATTTAATGTAAAGTAATATTTATATCAATGTGATGTTTCTGTTTTTTAAATTTTTTTAAACAATTTTCCTCAGATGTTGATATTCCTTGCACTAATGCAATTTTTTTTTTTTTTTTTTTCTAGAAATAACAGTATTCCATTCTTCACAAACTGCAATATCAAAATAATGTATGACTATATTTATTTATTTTTACATACTCTTTAAATATGGAATTCTTCATTCTCTTAAGGAAAACTTTATATTCTTTTACATTTTTTCAACTTGAAATGAAAGAAATGACTGAAATTATCATCATTTTCTTCATAGAAGAAATTGGAAGGTCATCTTTCTTTTAACATCTAAATATAAATCACCATTCTGTATTTCCTTTGCTAACTAATAAAGCAGCCATTCATGAGAGAATGTCATAACTATCTACAAGTACATAATTAATAAAGTTCAGATCTCAACATTTTTTTTCCTATTCCTAACACTGTAAGAATATTGAGAAGTATGACATTCCAACTATCCTGTAATTCACAGTACAGGGTAGTTGAAATGTCATATCTATCAAACTTCAAAAGTTAATAAAAATTAAGCTTACTCAAATAAAACTGTTTCATAAAGTAAATATCTTTTTTTCTCAAAATTAATAATTTGAATGCCTATTTTTCAGACAATTTTTATTATATATAATGATAGTGATTAGAGATGAAAGAAAAAATTATGTAAACCAATTTGAACAATAAACATTTTCAATATTTTGGCAAGAATTATTGTTTACTGTTCTATTGAAAATCGAGAGTCTCCCAAAACAAAAAGCATTAAGCAGAATCAAACATTCTAAGTTTTTAGTAATACAACAGATTTTGTGGAATACACAAAGATTTAAGATATAGCCTATTTAACTATTTGTAAGAGAAAGTTTACCTAACATCTTTATTGTTTGAATTGATTATTTTATGTTTGATGTTGCAGAATTCTTTACAAAAATGTATACTTAATTACAAAACAAAATCTACTCAAATAATGTAGCAACATGTTGTTCAATTAATACCCTAAACCATTTTTAGCAATTCTTAGCTTTTTCTTTTTTTTAGCTAAGCTTTTCTTAGCTAAGGCATTTCTTAGCATTTTTCAAAATTAATAATCCCTCAAAAGCTTCAATATAATCATGTAATTCTCAGTTTGTTAAAAATTTCAAAAAATATGAGGATGGATCCAGAAATAAAGTTATAAGCAACAGAATTTAAAAAATAATAAGAAGAATATTTCTTCCTCAGAAGGAAAATAGATGTCGCTAGTTGTCTTGCAACATTTATGTCGATAAGTAGTGTAAATTTAAAGATACATCACAGTAGATTGATATAGAAATTATTTAACTAAATGTGATAAATTAATTAAAATCGTGGAAAAAGTGTTACTTTTATACTAAGTGTTATTTTTTTTATATAAAGTGTTACTTTTTTAAAAGGTATAAAACGCAATTTGTTTCTCATAGATAAAGAGTATGTTTTATCAAAAAAATCATTTATCATTCTAATAAGTTCTGGAATGTTGAGTAAGAATGCAAACCTAATGCTACTCACCAAACACAAGAATAGCTCCAAAAATTCGAGTCGTCTTTTTCTATACCACATGATTTGTTAATTAGATTCCATTTTTAAACATATACAAAAGACATAAATATTTTTGGCAAAAGATGAGAACAACTCAGTGTATAGTGACGCGATTTTCGACAAGCTGGATCTGCATTTAGATGCCTAAATAAACTTGGTAATCAAGTGAAAGAACGATTTATAGGGACCATTTTTAATTCATTTTTCTAATTTTTTGACCTATAAGACACTTTATTTAAGTTTATCAAAACTGAATGTTTGAAGTTGGAAAATATTCCTGTCAAACATTCACTGAATTTTATCTTGATGACTTTAATAGTCAGGAAACGAAAAATAACAGATGATTGTCTTTAACATTAAGTGATTTTTGAGCAACCATCTTTTAATTCAAGAATTATGAGGTAGATTTATAACTATAAGTGATTCTGCAATGAAAAAAAAACTAGAAAAATCATAATTATACTGTAAAATTTGAGCAATTTATTCTTTATCATTATTACAATGTAACATAACAAATTGAAAAATTAATAATAAATAAAATGAAATAATTTTGGTATTTATAAATTTTTAAAGTTGAATCACATATGACAAACTGATCTCTCTGGGTAAAGTATACAGGAATACAGATGATTAGCAAAAAAAGACAATCATAGTTTTCTATTAATCTTCTTTGTTCTTAAGAGGTATTCTTAGAATATTGTCTATGAATAAAGATCTTTTTAGAGAAGTTTACTATTTTCTGTATCCCCCATAAGAAGCTAAACTATAAGGTTAAGAAAACAAAGTTTATATATATATATATATATATATATATATATATATATATATATATATTGAAATAAAGATAAAATTTATAGTCCAAGAGAAACTATATTAATTTCTAAAATAAAATTTCATTTTTACATGAATTTCAATCTTCCTTTTTGTTTCAGATTTTGTAATTTAAGATGGCAAATATCCTTTTCATTACAAACAAAAATAAAGTAGTCTTAGAATTTTAAAATGTTTATAAACTAGTACAAATAACAGATTTCAGAGACCTTAATGGGTGGTTGGGAAGGGTGCATTAACAAACATAAAGAATCAATATTAAATAAAGATATGGTCACTCTAAAAATAATTATTATAAAAAATTTATTTTAACTATTCTTAAAATATATGTATATAGTATTTCTATGAGATTATTTCATTAAAATGCACAAAACTCTTTAAATAATGACAAAGTAATGCAATTATAAGAGGTTATTTTATTTTAAAAAAAATCTACTAGAGTATACACAAAACATGTTGTGGAGAAAACTATACAAACTTCATGAGATTAGACTTGTGATTTATAGTTTCTTTTCTAAAGGACTATTAGCAGTGTGAAGAAAATTTAAGTGTTAATAAAATTAAAATACAATTGTTCTATTAAACATAGAACAATTGTATTTTAGCTTTATTAACACTTAAATTTTCTTCACACTGCACATTTAGTGTGTGTGTGTTGTATATAATTTATCAGATATTGTAAGTTTATATACAGAGTAACACAATAATCTGGTGCTGAAATGCCCATACAAAACTATGAACTTGCTTTGATCTTTAGAACACTACAAATTTTAATATCCATAAGAAAAAAATGGCGACGAAAAAAGACAAGAGTTGCAATTGAAGCTCATACAAAAGACTATTCGAATTTTCAACTGGGATTAACAATTTGAAAGACATTATTTCAAATAAAGTAACCAAATTATAAGCTAAATCATCTAGTATGTGCCTTGAAAGAAATGAAAACAGTTGATGATGAAATCAATATTCTTTTTACAGATGAAGAATGTCAAGATGATATCGCTCAATGTGAAACGAATGCAGATAATGCTGACACTAAATTTTTAAAGCCCAAAATATCATTCAAAATAAATCATCGCCAATCTCTAACGCCAGCAATAACTTTAATTTGTATATTGACAATGCCAATTTGGAGACAAATATGGCTGTTCTGACAGCACCTATTACTACAACTTACACTGTGAAATTATCAATGATTAAAATAGAACCATTTGGAGGAGAAATAGAGAATTGACAAAAATTTTGGGAGCAATTTCATTCTTTTGTAGACTCGAATCCTAACTTATCAACTATTGACAAATGCATTTTTTTGAGAGGCCACTTACAAGATGAACCTAAGCGGTTAGTAGAAGGAATAAGCATTATTTTAGACACATATGAAACAACTAAAAATCTTCTAATGAATAAACATGGTGATAAAAGTAGAATCCTTCAAGTTCATTCGGACTTTTTGGAGAATTTAAAGCCAATTTCTGATCTATCACCAACAGTATTAAACAAAATTTATATTGAATGCCACAGAAGATAAGCTCTATGCACTTCAGAAAAAGACATTGACGCATATGGAAGAGTTTTAACTCCTAAAATTATACCTGCATTCCTTGACGACATTTGATACCAATGGATTATTCATGCAAAATACCAAAAATATTTCAGAAGGCAATATCTCCCAATTAATACATTTTCTCTCTGAAGAAGTTGAGGGGGTCCTTACAACAAGCAAAATTAAAGATTTTCTAACTCCTAATTAGAAAATGTTTCCTTAAAATCTATCTTATAAAACTTCAATGTGAATTCCAAGCCAGTTACTAGAGCTAAGAAATTTTCACTCTTCTGCCCTTTCTGCAAAACAGACATAGACACAAGAATACAAAAATTAACAATAAAATTCTTATGGTACAAACAAAAAAGCTCTTCAAATACAGCTACATTTACAGATGAAGTAATTACATATAGATTCACTCGCTTATCATTTGGATTGTCTTGCAGCCTTTTCCTGTTGTGTGCTACTACATGAAAATTTGCCACTAATCATTTAAATGATTTCCCTAATTCTGCAATACTTTTAGATAAACACCTATATATCGATGATTTTGTCGTTAGTTTGGAAAAGGAATCACAAATAATGGTATTACAAAAGGAAATTAAAGATTTGATGTCAATCATAAAATTACTGATGGAAAATGGGCAACTAACTCTTTAAGGCTTCAACACTAGTTAGAAAATAACAATGACAGTTTCAAAGCTAAAACTACAGTTTTAGCCCTTGTATCAAACATGAAAACTGATACTTTGAACAACACTTTCAAGAATTCTTTCTGTGTTTCTCTAGATAAGTCTCTTACTAAGAGGTGGTTACAGTGTTTGTAAGTTTATATGATCCTTTAGGCCTATTTACACCATTCACGATAGTTAAAAAGATACTTTTTCGGATTCTTGGAATCATGTGGGATGAAATATATGCAATAAATTTGCCTCGGACAAGAAACTCCAATGGACAATCTAACAAGAGGTATTCTACCATATACACTGAAAGATCTAAAAATCTGCTGTAATGGTCCTACTTGGCTGATGAGCCCAAAGAGACATGGACAGACTCTAAGAAAATTCCTCTCATAATTTAGAAATAAAGAAGAATAACAAAGAAATTCAAACATTTCACATTAATATTTCTCAACCCATCATAAACAGACATAAGAGGTACAGCACCTACTTCAGACTGTTATGCATTACTGCATGGATTCTATGCTTTATATCAAACTGTAAATCCAAAGACAAGAAAAATCACAGAAATTGACTCTGAAGAAATGCATGATGCTAGAAATTACCGTGTACGAGTGGAAAGTCATTTCTGTTAGAATATGAAGCTTTATCAACAACAAATCCACTTCAAAAAATTATTTAAATTTAATCCACTATTTGAAAATAAATTGATAAGTATTAGTGGTAGATTGCAGTTTTCCAGTTTATCAGAAGACCAAAAACATCCAAATTTGCTGGATAAAACTCATCATTTCACAAACTTGCTGTTAAGTCAAACACCTATCAAAATGCACCACCTAAGTGTCAGAATTGTATTTTCCAAACTACGATCTGAATTCTGGGCGTTATAATGACGACAAGGCATAAAAAAATCATATACAAATACTTGCCTTGCAAAGTATTGAAAGCCAAACACATTTCTCAAATTGAAGCACCTTTACCTGCTGACAGAATAACTTAACTCCACCGTTCAGTGTAACAAGAATAGATCTTGCTGTACTGTTAAATATACGTAATTGAAAACCAAGAGATACTGTCTACATAGCATTATTCCCTTGTACAACAATGAGAACAAGTGAATGTAGACACATTGAACTTGAAACAGTATCAGATTTTTCCACTGATAAGTTTCTCATGGTGTTACAGCAATTTGTTGGCCGTAGAGGTCTATACTGACAATGCTACAACTTTCCATCCAGCTAATAAGCAACTGATTTTCTTGTGGTAAACTCTGACATCAGCTAAAATTCAACAATTTTATGCACATAGCAGCACAAAATGGAAACTTATTGCACCCAGAGCTGCTTGGTGGGGAGGCTGATGGGAAAAAATTATTGGATCCATCTAAAGGTGTCTCCATAAAATTCTTGGCTGTGCACTATTGGAAGAAAAAGAGTTGTTAACTATACTGACAGGAATTGAAGCTGCTTTGAATAGCAAACCTTATGAGCGAAGAAAATGAAGACTCCCTTGATGCACTGACACCTTCCCATTTTTTGGTTAGGAAAAGGCTAACTTTGCTTTTATCCATCATAGAGAGTAGAGAATGGCCATTAACAAAGCTTTATAGGCAGCAATAAGACTAAATAAGTACATTCTGGAGGAAATGATCAAGGAAATATCTGCTACAGTTATCAACTACACTGATTTTATGAAGCATGGAATGTTGGGAAATCTACTAAAATAAGATTAGGAGATCTCAAGAAGTCAATCCAAGGCACGTATGGGAAAGAGGATGTATTCTAAACTTCATTAAAGGATGTGACCCAAGACCGAGAACATGTACCATAAAGGTGAATGGGAGACAAATAACTAGACCTGCCCAGCTGGTCATCCTTTGGAAGGAAACCAGGGTGGGTAGGATGTAAGGAAATCTATACAAACTTCACAAGATTAGACTTGTGAATTATAGTTTCTAAAAGGCTTTTGACAATATGATGAAAATTTAATTGTAAATAAAAATAAAATACAATTGTTCTAACTTATGTCATAGTGTGTGTGTTGTAAGTAATTATCAGATATTATATGCTTGCATACAGTGCCGTGCAATACATAAATAAATTAGAACTTAGAACATAAATACAACTAAGCATATATATATATATATATATATATATATATATATATATAATATACACATATATGTATATATTATGTTCAGTTTTCCATTAAGTCAAGCCTTATTCTAAATAAAAAAAAAATCTTTTAAAATGTAAAATATTGGAAATTAGTTGTACAGTCAATAAAATTAAGATATTTTGAATGCAAAAAAAAAACATAAAATATCTTCTGTAAAACTTTGACTAAAGCTAAAACTGTGGTTAGAATATAGAAAAGGATACATCTTGACCATTCTGTACTTTTAGTAAACATTGGCAAATAAATATTTGAAAGCAAAGAATAAATGCTTTCAAAAAAAGGTTTTTTAACTTTACCAAATAATAGTTTTAGGACACAATCATATGATGAAAATTTTTCAGGAGAAACTTTGATAAAATAAAATAACTCAGAAACTGAAATTTTAGGAACATCACAGATAGTTTCTAAAGAATCATTTAAAAAATAGCATGCAAAAATTTGCAGATCCAAATCTATTGCAAACTGCCAAAGTAACTGTTCATGATTTTCATTCCAATAATTTTCAACATTTTTCTCTAATGCTATTACACTTTGTAATTTTTCCACCTATAAAAACAATGAAATAGAAATCTAATTTTTTACAATATTTTTTATGGCTAAGGCAAAAATTATACAACTAAATTTTACAAAATAATTTATAATATAATATTTTTAATATCATATATACTATTGATTATATTTTATACAACTTTCAATGTCTCTTTTCAAACTATTTTTCTCAAACTATATTCTATCTTTCATATTGAATCATAGAATTTCAAAACCAATATTTAAAATTTTATTTATTGAATAATTATTATTATTATTTTTCTAAAACTTTTTTACTTGAAAATAAAGAAATACAGCATTTATAATATATAATCCACATAAACCTTCACAAAATATTTTCTCAATACAAACAGTAATCATGTAAATTTTAAATTTCTATTGCAAAATTTTATAAAAAAAAAAATG
Source organism: Latrodectus geometricus (assembly GCA_026290005.1). Lineage (NCBI taxonomy): Eukaryota > Metazoa > Arthropoda > Arachnida > Araneae > Theridiidae > Latrodectus > Latrodectus geometricus. Next base: position 169,603 of record JAPDSC010003700.1, on the reverse strand, counting down.
TTATATATATTTTAGACACATTTTGACATATGCATTTTGTTAATACTAAATGATTTTGATAATTTCTAAACATTATTAAATATCTAAAATACATAAAAAAAAATTAATATATTTCTTAGCATTAAATAATTTTTGATGCAATTTAAATAAAAATACATTACAAATCCAATCAAATACATATTAAATTCAATCAAATTCAAAAATTGAAATCAAGTACTATGAGCATAAAATTCAATAAGAAAACACAAATTTCCTTTTTTAATAATATAATTTACATAATTTTCAAAATTTTCATACTAAAAAATATATAAATTTTCTTCAATATAAGACATTTAGTATAAATTGATGAAATTTTTTACCACTATTGCTAAATCATCAGAGGAGTAAAACTCGATGGAATCTAATTCTGCTAAGGAATATTTGCGTACATAATCTAGAAATAAAGAAAATGCAACAGTTACGAACAATAAAAGTATATCATTATTTTTATAATTATAAAAGTAAATAAAGGAGCTTTTTATTTTAATTTAAAAACTACAATTGAATTACTTAAAAGTTACAAGCAAAATGAAATAAATAATATATAAAATTTTAATTGTACATTAATTTCTGCATTTAAACTTTCATTTGCTGTTATTACAGAAGATTGTTCATTATTTAATTATTATGGTTACTCTTTTTTAAAATGCTTTCTTTTCATTTTTATAAATCAAAAAAGATTCCATACAAGTATTGTTACATTGAAAACAATGTGATGTTTCTAATATGATAAACAATTAAAAAATGGATTAAAGTGCATTTTCATTTTATGACAAATTTTAAACTGAGATTCGATTAATTGAGGTTTTTAGGGAATTATTATTTTTCTTGTTTAAAAATGATGAAATATTCACTTTTGAATAAGAAAAATGAAAACTGCTGTAAATCTAGACTGATGCAGTAAAAACACTGTCATCTTGTATCATTGGTACTTATGAATTATTCCTCGACTATATTAACAAAAAAATAAATGTTTTTTTTTAATGATGTATAATTTAGCACCATATAAATTACAAATAAAGTTTTTATCTATTTGTGGTTCTATTTCATTTGTGGTATTAAATGAAGATATAGGTTAACTGTTCTGCATTTCCTTCACATTTTGAAAAAAAAAATTAAAACTTCAATGGCATATTTTTGTTGCAAAAAAGGTCAATAGGGTAATACATAAGTACTGATATGATACTAATCAATATTTCCTAGTTTAATATAGACTTTTCTCTATTTTGCTATGAATTTTATTATTTCATCAATTTTCATAAATTACATCAATTAGAACATTTTATTCCATTTTTAGATTTCACATAGAAATTTTGAAAGAATAAATAATTTGAATTTTTTTATAGTTTTCTACAGATCTCTTGACTTTTTGTATACATAAATTCCAGGTTGTGTGCTTTTTTTTATTATTATTTATTTATTAATTGTTAAATGTGCCAGTTTAAAATTATGTCGACAATCCATTTTCAGTTTGTGTATGGCATTTTTATTATTTATATTATTAAAAAATAAAACAGCATTTTACTACTACCAAGTTTTTCAAAATTTGTATTTATATTTGAAAATATGTTGCTCTTATATTTTCTTTTTTAAATTATTAGGTAACATTTAAATTGTACTTTATCATTAATATTCATATTCTTGTGAATGCTCCTATGTCTACATTAGAATTCCTATTTACAATTTCTGTTCCTATTGTTCTTATATTTTCCTTATTTATATTTACAAAATTAATGTTTTTTTTACTTCCTTTTTTAATAAATCCTTATATTTCAAAAACATATTTATGATTTTTTTATCAGGTTTAGATTTATTATTTAGATGCATAAGCTTTTTCTAGAAAAGAAGTTATTAAGTCACAATTACATCATCTTGACTATATTTTGGTAAAACTATACTTTAGGATACTCTTTGGCAAACTGGGCTATTTTTTTTTCTTGGCACTATTCCTGTTTGTGCCAATTACAGTGCTAACAGGTATGGTTGAACAATAAAAAATAATGCAACATACGTCAAATTTTTCAAAATTCTAAAAACGATAAACCAATCACAGCATTGACTGGATCTAAACCAATCAGAGCACGATTTGGTGAAAATATGCTTTGGGTCCCCTGCTTGGCACGTTTTCAAAAAGGCCGATGTCATGGAGAAAATTATACTGCTATTTCATAGTTTTATTTAATTAGAGACCAATGAAAAGGCTAAAATAAAAGAATAATTAATGAGCATGCGAGAAAAAGTCCTTCAAATTTGCGAGTTGACGAGGAAGGGGACTTAAATCGCATAAACTGCAATTTAACCCACGATTTGGTTTTGCTCAGCTTGGCGATCAATCACGATCACAACTTGGCGAGAATCAAAGGGGCACCCTAAAGCATAGTCTAACCAACATTTCTTTCAAACTGTTTCATTCCAAAACATAACTAGAAATTGGCATAGATTATACATCAGAGTTAATTATTTGAACAGTAAAATTACTTACTCATTTCATTCATGTGCATTCATAAAATCAATTCCCTCACTCAAACTCATACAAAAGAACACAACTATTCTTAATGCTTAGAATAAAAATCATTTAATTGTTATATGTTTAAATAAATGTTGCTTATACCGCATCATTCTAATTAAGGTTAATTCCCAGTGAAAGGTACGCTCCTTGTACAGTACGCATATATACAACGGTACGCATATATACAATTATTAATTAATTGTATATATTGTTGTTAATTATTGTATAAAATTATATTATTTGTATAAAATAATGCAATTTTATATTGTAATAATTGTATAAAAATAGCGTACCATACACTGGGATACAGCCCTAATTAATTACTTATTTTTTAAAAATTTGACCAATAAATATAAGGACACAATTATTTTTTATTTGAATTTATAAAATACATTTAATTACTACAAATTTAATCTTTTCTCTAAAATTATCGTTTTCATTTCAAAAAATTTTTTTCTTCTGCATATTCATTTCACAAAAGTTTGTGGTATTGGTTGCCATAGAATCGCAACCAATAAACACACAATTCATAATTCATTGAGGAACTACTTTGATATACCCCCCCCCCCCAAATCCGAAATTTGTTGACCTTTTTTTTCACGCCAAGCAAAATACCTGTTTTTGGCGGCTTTTTTTTCTTGCCAAGATGAATTCTTGCTAACTACAAATAATTAATAAGGAAAAAACTTTAAAAAAGAAACTCAAAATAAGGTACAAAATACAAGAAAATACTAAAAATTTGACAACAGCAATAACCTAAAAGCTAAAAAAAAAACCTAAAATGGCAACACCAAATTAAGAAACAGCAACCCTAAAATGTCCATAAGGAGTGCCAGATTTGGCGCTTAATTTTATGGGGGTATATCAAAGTTGTTCCTTCGTTGCGTTAAGAAATCAAGTTTCATGTTGTAATCTACAGATTTGGAGACTATATTTCGGTCTTAGCGATGGGGTGGTCCAAATAAGATTCAACAATGAAAATGCGATAAAATTACATTAAGGTGCCCCAATAAATTTACCACCAACAACTTCCATTCAAATTTATATCTACCATTTTTGTGTTGAAATAGTAAATCATTTTTTTTAATAACTTACTAATATCTATATCTGTGATACTTAATTTTTGTTCCATCATGAAGTCATATAAAATATCAACTTCTACTTTATTTTAATTCTTAAGACAAGTTTCTCGCTGCTTCATGCATAAGTTTTTCATTCGAACAAATACTCCAATGTATAAGCAATGGTTTGAAAATACCGCTGTCCTAATAAATAATGTTGTCTCATTTTCTTTGAAAAAACCATGACAACCACAGTAAGCTACAAATAAGGCTGTTGAGTAGTTTCAACTCTGATCAAAAAAATTTTTAAACATAATTTCTATTTGTTTGCTAGTAAATAATTTGTAGCAAAATAAAATGTTGAAATAAAATAAAAAACTAAACATTATTTAATTAAATGACTCTAAAAACGGAGTTCCATTGTTCTTGTCTTTGAGATATAAATTACAAAATTATATATTTTTTATACAATATTCAGATAAAATATCTGGCATCATCTATAATTTGAATTGGCTGAACTCTATTTAACTCTATTTATTAAATTTGTTAATCGAGTTGCGAAAATATTGTGATGTAAGAAAAGCTAAAAGAAAATTCTTTGGAAAGTTTTACGAAGTAAAATAAATAAAAATCACGTTTTTTAAACGACAATTTTCATTGTTCTTGTTTTATTAATATTAAAAATGTCAACTCGCCGAATCATGAAAGAAACTCAACGCTTATTGTCTGATCCTGTACCTGGAATAAGTGCTGTACCGGATGAAAATAATGCTCGATATTTTCATGTGCTCGTAGCTGGTCCAGAAGGCTCTCCATTTGAAGGAGGTATATTTAAATTGGAGCTCTTTTTGCCAGAAGAATATCCAATGTCTCCACCCAAAGTTCGATTCATTACGAAGATATACCATCCAAATATCGATAAACTTGGCCGTATCTGTTTAGATATTTTAAAAGACAACTGGAGTCCTGCTTTACAAATACGAACTGTTCTTTTGTCAGTCCAAGCTTTACTTAGTGCACCAAATCCCGATGATCCTTTAGCCAATGACGTTGCTGAGCAATGGAAGTTCAACGAACAGGATGCTATTAACATAGCCAAAGAATGGACTACGATTTATGCTAAGAAATAAATTATATTATTGTTAAGGTACGTCAATCTGCTTGTTCCAATCACACAGTATTTTTACGTTCAATCTCTATTTTATTGTACATTTGGCTTAATAGATCAATTTGTGGAACTTAATTTGAAAAAAAAAAAAAACAACTGACAAACAATCATTATTGGTATTTGTCATGTAATGCATTATTTGTATTTGATTGCCATAATTATTATTTACTCTTTTATCAATGAACTTGTAAGAACAGAAGGTGATTTTATTAGTTATGCTTGAACCAATCTGATGTGTTTTTATTGTTAACAATGAAATAATTAAAAGTTTCAATTTGTTAACTTTCTGCTCAAGTGTCAATTAAACATTGATAGCGTGTTACTACAAATATAAAAGTAGAAAATATATTGTGTAGGCAGTTAAGGGAATAAAGCTTCAACTCCTAATTTACTCAATCTAATAATTATTTAACAATTGTATAACTTTTCCTGTTTTAGGTTTCTTTTGACTTTGTAACTGTCATTAATCAATTCAAGTGAATTAAAATATGTCATTGAATATCTGCCTTTATTATTTATAAACATAAGAATAAATTGTAAGAATGCCGTATAATCTTTATAACATTACTGTAAAGTTTTTTTGGTGCTTTAAAAATTTTGCCTAGATCTAATAAATTCCTGAAAAAAGTGTATACATCTAAATAATATATATAAACCTGACAAATAAGAAGTGTTAATATTTTAAATATTAAGAATTAAACTAAGAAAATACATGAGTATTAATTAATGGTGAAAATACGCTTTAGGTCCCCTACTCTGCCAACTTGGCGAAACTGTGCTGTGGGTCCCGTACTTGGCAGGTTTTCAAAAACGCTGTTGCCATGGCGATAATGGAATACGATTTTTAACTAATCAGCAACCAATGAAAATGACCGATTTTTCAAACTGAAACTAATTAACGACCAATAAAAGTGCTAAAAGAAAAAACCAATTAATGAGAATGCGCGATAAAACGCAAATTATTTCCTACGGAGGTTACCATAAAGAGCTCATTGGGTATAAAAACGTCCGATTTACTACGCTTGGTGCATTTATCGCCAAGTTGGCAGAGTAGGGGACCTAAAGCGCAGATTAACGTTAATGAAAATAGAATAAAATGTTCTAAATTTCTTCTCAGTGACATAAACACTAGGGTTACCAAAAGTGAATTTTTACATAATTCTTATCATTCTCCATCTCTGATATCAGGAATCGGATTGCCAAATACACAAGGAAGTCTGCCAAAAGTACTATTGAACTCAGAAATTGGCATGTTGGATTATACAACTTCTCTGTCTAATTTAGTAAACAGTTATCAATATATTTTAATTTAACATCAAATATAAAAAAAAATCAGAATACTTTATAAGAATAAATATTTTCCATTAGCACAAATACCTAATAATCCTTTTGGTCATTTTTTTAACTTTACTTCTAGCAAATAAGATTTCTTATTATGGCAAAAAAAAGAACTAGATTACTAAAGGTATTGCACATTTTATTTTAGCTACTTATTTAGAAAGAAACTGGATAATAATTACACTAGCTTAGTGACAATTATCTAAACATTCTTAAATATGTCAAATCAGTTACACAGTATATGTGCTGCATTTGATTTCATTTAATAATCTGAATATTCTGCCTGCTAAAGAAATAAACTTCTTATATACATGTTTTACATTATATAAAATAAAACAATGTTTAATCTTGAAGTTGGTAAATCTGATTTGTCTTGACAAGATGAAAACTTTTAAAGATTAGACCTGTAAATCCAATTATACTAAAGTTTAATAAAGAAGCTTGAAAAAAGGGTAGTTAGGTATTATTGTCACCAAGTTTTTAACTGAACAAATAAAAAAAAATTTGGTACAATTTCAAGGTTTAATCCTAGTATATGTAAGAAGGTAGATTTGGTGACATTTAAGAAAGAGATAGCTTATATTTTCTTTTATGAAATTAATAACTAACTTAAAATGATTTATTTAATTTTACAAAAATTGAGAATTATAAATGGTTGCCTATAATGTTATGTCTATTCATTATGAACATATTATACTAGGATTTTACCCAATTCCATTATGCTCCCATACAATAATCATCATAACTGGAAAGGAAAAAATCGCAATTGTTGTAAATATTTGAATCTTGTATTGTTTAAAAAGATTTACATTTTTAGAAACTACTAAAAAAATTTATTTAGATTTTATAAGCTAATTTATTGATATAACTTATTTAAACGCCAAAGTTTATTTCTATTATCACTTCAGTTCAACAATTTTATATGTATACCTCAGCTGTGAATGCATGCATTGATTCAGAATCCTATTTAAACTATATTTCCTGGACAAACTAGACCTTATGTATAAAAAATGTCATTAAGGTAAAATCCAATCTGCATTGATAAAAAGTATGACATAAACAAATCCCTCCTAATACAATGAGCTTTATTTGACAAATAATTTGTCAATAATACCTATGCATGGGATTTATACAAATTAATATATATATATATATATATATATATATATATACACACATGTATATTTTATTCATTCAAAAAGCAGGGAATTACATATTTATTTTTGTTGCTGCCTTCATATTTAAAATTGTTTTAGCAATGGAAAGAGATATTTTTTTATATTTTTGATTCTTTTTCATGTATGTATTTATCATTAGTAAAAAATCAGTACTTATATAATATGGAGACTACCTAGATATGTTGCCAAAACTGGCATTTGGAAAAAAATATTACGATTACCTAAAACTAACATAAATTACAAAGAGTGTTAAAATAGAGAGATAGTGTAAATATTATTTAAAGCATTATAGTCCCACAAATGAAATTGCCAATAAAAAATTTTTTACCAAGATAGTTGACATAGTACGTAAGTACCAAATAATTCTTCATGGATAGATATAAAATGAAATAACTTATATCATAAACCCCAAACTGAAATTTAAGTGTTTGAAGTTATGTATTGTTTTATATCAAATTAAAAACATTAGATTAATGTGTAGGAACTGAGAAAGGTATTGATAGTGATAAATTCAGTTTCATTTTTTAAATTCTTTTGCAAGCAATGATTAGGTGACTAATTTTACTTAATGAGTTATTCCATTAAAATTAATGCTGTATGTAATTTATTGAGTATTGTGTAGAATTATTTGAATATGTTTATGTATGAGAATTGTGAAATAATTTATGTATTTAAGTTAAATGTGAGTTGTAAGGCGTAAACTTCAATTTTCATAAAATAGCATGTGTGATGCTCTCATGATCCTGTCTTCTCCAGGATAGTTGAATAACAGAAAACAAATTCTTGGTACAAGACACATATATTTCACACTAATTAAGACTTTTATCCACATTTTTAAAAGTTTTATATAGTTTACAATGACTAGCAGTGGGATTTCCGCTATCCAGAGTAATCAAAACAAACCAACCATTGACATGACTACTCCATTGGGTCTCCGTATCTCTACACCTGGCATATAACAAAATCAAAAGTTCAAGTTCCAGTTGACTGTCTGACTTTCATACCATCCCTCCAGTTTCCATTGCTGGACCTTATCCCTCATATGGAAACTATGAAAAACCAAGGTGGGAATAAATAAATAAATGTTAACAATATATCATTTGTTTTAGATTGTTTTTTCCCCCCAATCAAATTTTAAATGTAAATGCTTGCTCATATGCTGCAGTTTACATTTTTCCTTTACTTATTCTGTTTTAATGGAAAAACCATCTGTATTTAACTACTGCTATTATCATTAAAAGAAATCTGTATGTAATATATTTGTTAAGCAACGATATTCCAAGTTAAGTAAATAAAAAGAATTCATATTAATATAAAAAAATCACAACTATATCATCCTCTTTTAATATTCATAATGAAAAATATATATATAATTATTTAATTACCCTCATAATCTGGTGATAAGAAATCTGCGATAACATTATCACCGGATTCATGAACTATTATGACCTGATAGTGAGAGGAGCCAGTGACCTTCTCAGTAATCTAGCATTCTTTGGGATGCTTTCTGTTAGATATTTCAAAGGATTGTGAACTGTGAATAAAGTTATGGAATTTCTGTAAATCCGTGTTTCAAACTTATCTAAAGCCCATATCACATTGTATGCTTCTCTCTCTATGGTACTCCATTCAGTCTGTGCTGGTGTTAGCTATTGACTGGTGAAGGTTATAGGTTAAGCCTGTGTTTCTTTGCATTAAACATGCTTCATTGCCAGTAACTGAAGCATCTGTATGAAGTTCAAATTGCTTTAAATCAGGTGTTAACAGTAAAGTGACAGCACCAAACTGTCTTTCAATGAAATGAAAGCTTTTTTTGTCTCTTCAGTCCAAGAGATATCATTTGTTAGAGACTTTCTGGTCTAGTCTATTAATGGCATAGCAATATTCACATAATGAATTATATATTCATATTCCCTGTAATAGTTGTTTAACAGTCCTGATATCAATCTTAAGACTTTCTTTGTTCTTGGCGACTTTAAGTTTTTGATTGTGCCATTTTATCTATATCAAACTACATGACCCAAATATTTTATCTTTGATCGAGCAAGTGTACACTTTGCTACAATTTCTATAAAATTGCATTTTTTCAAGGTTTTCAGGACCACTCTTATATGACTCAAATGTTCATCCCAACTCTATGAATAAGTTATGATATCATCCAGGAAATTTGCAACAAAATCACTAAAGTCTTAGAATCTGATTCATAATTTTCTGGAAAGTAGCTGGAGAACCAGAGAGATCAAATGGCATCACTTTCCATTGATACTGTTCCTTGGGTGAAGCAGAACTATTTAGTTCTCGGTTATCTTGATCCAAGTGAATTTCCCAATAATCTTTAAGGATAAATATAGTTGTTAAATACTTTACCGCATCAGCTTTGAAATGTAATTCTTCTGAATTTTGCATTGAAAATACAGATATTTTAGACTCAGAATTTAGTCCTCTATTATCAACACATAATTGAATCATTCATTTTTTTTTTAAGATGCAGAGGATAAAAATCTCTACAGAAGATGGTTCTATCAAATCCTTGTTTCCATTGTTTGATTTTCCACCTGAGGATTTGAGCATTCTGTATATATGTAGCTGCTTCCTTTTGATTCCAGTTTTTTTTTTTTTGTGAGGTTATACTTTATCTCGCTTCAATTCATTAAATACAACTCTGTGGTCCTTAAGAATTATTAACAGCTGTGTCTTTTGTTTCGGAGATAAATTTGACCATTCAGTCTTTTCTTCTCATTGCTTCCATGCCTCTTTTGTTTCTCCACGGACACTTAATAGTACTGGTTGAACTTCACCAAAATCTTTATAAATTAAGCCCATGGTATTAATCAGCTGTATATATTTCCTTAGCTTATTCTTATGCAGGTGTTGCAATGCTACTGTCCAATAATATTGCAATATAGGAGTGTGGTGGTTTCTGTCCTACAATTACACCTGGAACAAAATTTGTTAATAGAGTCTGAAATTAATGCAATAACTTCATCTCCAACACATAATTTCTTTGATTTGGAGCTTTAATTATGAAAATATAGATATTTTTCTTGTTTAGCTTTGGTATTTTCATCTGTGTATTCCACAGCATTCTGCAACCAGTTTCAAATTGTTTTTAAGATAATCAGTGATTCATTCACCAATAACTTGCGGTAGAACAATTTTATCTTTTCACATGGATTTTGAAATAGCTAAAGGTATTTCCACCATACATTTATTAGTTCATGGACACCCCTCCCCAGTAGGCTGGGGAGGGGTGTCCATGAACTAATAAGTATGGTGAGACCCCAGTAGTAGCATCTGGCACTTCATAATGTGCCCACAAGAGAAAAGTCGACTGCTTATCTCATTTTCTATCTTGCAGTTTTACAGCATGATGTTTCATTGTGCCAATCCGTTACTCTGTGGGTAACCTGGTGTAAAAAAGTTTGGTACAGTTCAAATCCTTAGAGAAATTCTTGCGTTAACTTGGCAGCAAAATTGGTTCTATTATCCATATCAATGATTCAAGAAATGCCAGTCCTCAAAAATTTTCCATGAAGGAATCACAAGTCGCTTTTGCAGTTAAAGATTTGATAAGAATTGCTTCTGGCCATAGACTGTGCTGATCCATAACACGCAACACATGCTGATGTCTCCTAGATGACTGAGGTTCAATAGGTTCTAAAATATCAGCTTTCACTACTTGGAAGGGTAATTGTGGTCTACCAAAAGCTTTTTTGGGATCTCTGTCTTTCACTTTAGTTTTCTTCCTTAGCTTACAATTGTACAACATTTATGTGAATCTTGTTACATCTCTTGGCATACCTTCACACCAAGAGGACATTGCACTTCTTTCCTTTGTTTTTTTTTCTGGCAGCAGGTGTCTTCCTTTTGGCATTTCCTGTGCGAATTTCAAAATTTCTTTTCTTTTGCATTCTGGAACAACAAGCTGTACATATTTCTATCTTTGCACATTGCTTTTGTAGTACAGTAAATCTTTTTATAGCCAGTGATTGTTCTTCCGCTGTCTTGACATGTTCAAAAAATCAATTTAATGTAGCACAGGACAACTGTTCATTTTCTAATATATTTGCTTGCAAAATTGAACAATTATTTTCTTCATTCATAACAGTGATTATTTCTTCATTTCAAGTTGCTTTCCACTGAAGTAGTTAAAATCTCTACTCTAGAATTTTCTAATTCTATGTTTCTTGATTTGCTTCTATCCCTGAGATAGTTTCTTCTTCAACAAACTGAAAACTTGTAATGATCAAAGCTTGCTCAGACAATCCTTCCTAAACCGAAGCATGCACTATGATATACGAATTGTTATCATCTGCTGATCAAAGATTAAGTGGAATCGAAACAAGCTTTCCTTCAACTGGAGATCTAATTACAAGCCTCAAATATACTTTCCCACTTGGCTGCAATGTTTCTTCTGGTACCACTAACTTCTGCAGTACTGTAATTTCCGCACCACTATCAATGATCCTTTGAAATGCATGATTTATATTTAAATCAACTCTAAGAAGCTCACCATCCTTTTCGCTTATTGGAATTTCCCAATTGAAAGTTACATTACCTTACCTGATGCAATTAATTTAAACATAATACATATTTTTTTTTTTACCTTGATGTTTCAAATATTTAAAAAATATATATATTTGTTAATTTATTACCTGTATTTCTTAAGCAAAAGCTAAACAAGATACATATTAGTATCACCACAATTTTTTAAGCCAATTGAATTTCAAAGAAATTTCCTCATAATTTAGAAAATTTATTTTTATGATTATAAGAAAACTTTTCATAATGAGTAAAAAAAAATTTCTAACTATAGATTAAGTGCTACTTCTACTTAAGTTTTGGCACGAAATTAGTGCAGTGGAACTAATAGGTAAGTACCCAGAATTCTAACACAGAAGTTTCTCTAATTCATGAGTAATTAAAAAATATTGTTTCTTAATGAAATGAGAAACAATCAAAATGTGCTGACTCACTTCTTTATAGATGAATTTCTATAATTAGTGTCCAACAATTTTTTACTAATGCAGAACACATTTTGGAGAAGTGTGCCTCTGTGATGTTCTTACAATACTTTTATTTCACATTAACACACAAACATTAACTCAGACATTTATCTGCATTTTTAAAAAATATATGTATATAGTTTACAACGACCGGCAGCTACCCCAAATAATAGAAACAAACCAACCATTCTCCTCTCTCAGACATGACTACTTCATTCTGTCTCTATGTCTGGCCAGGAACGAAATCTAAAGTTCCAGTTAACTGTCGGACTTTCACAATGTTTTTAAAAATAGAGCCTCAAATATTTTTATAAAAATGTATTTTATGTTATACATTTAGCTTTATTGCCCAGTTCTCTCCACGCCTAGATTTTCACTGATGTTTTTTAAGGTGGATTAATTAAAATATGAGTTTTCATAAGAAATGCATTTTATTTATGATATAGCTTTATCTTTATAGTCCAATTTACTCCTGAGCTAGATTAAGCTACACTAAAGTTTTTTTTTAAGGTAGGTGCCCTTGCCTGGTTAATTAAAATGTTGCAGATTTAGTTTTATTGACCAGCTATACACAGAGTTGATTGCATTATACAGGTGTCTTTTATAATGGGTGCACTGTAAATTAAAATCTGAGTTTTCATAAAAATGTTCACTATTTATGTTACTTAGTTTGCTAATGATATAGTGGTTTTATTGCTTAGTTGTCTCCCACTGTAGACTGATGTATAGTTGATATTTGTTTTCAAATTTATACTCGGTGAATTTAGTTATTAGTATATTAATACTGTAGTAAGTAATCATAATGAAATATTTTAAATTTAATATAACCCAAGATATTCAAAGTGCTGTAATTTTGGTTGATGAAATAACTACAGTGCTTGGTTCAAAAATTTGAAATTGCATCAAACTTGTACTAGTTGAAAAGAATTAAAATCAAATAAGTGATTTAAAAGTTTTGTTGAAATATAAAGTAGTAAATTTTAATAAGCTATATCAAGATTTTCGTTAAGCTTCAAATAAAAGTATTAGTATTTTAATATTATTATCTATGGACTATTTTTTACTAAAAATATAGTGGAAAAATAAATAAAAGAAAACAATTTTTTTTTTTTTTTTTTATATGGCACTAAACATTTAAATACATTTTTTCAGTCATGTTTCTGTAAAACACAGAACAATTTCACAGGTAGTGCATGAATATCAAGAATTTTTATTTTTACTTCAAAATGTTTAGGTTCTGCAATAAAAATGTGAATTGTTGAGTTAATTTTTTCAGTATAAAAAGCATTATTTCAACAAAATATTTACATCCATATGATATTAATTGTACCTATTATTAGATTCTTCTTTTTTAAAATAAACTTAACTCTTGATTTTCCATGTTGTGATCATAGCCTTGTATTTGGATAAAATTTGTAACTAATTTAAAAAAGAAATAAATTCATAACACTTGTCTTAAATTTAAAATTTCTTCTTTTCCAAAGTAAAAACTAATCCAATCAAATTATAGTAAATACTTTTTACCCCTAAGTCAGTATATCACATAAAGTTTTGTGTCAATATATCAAATAAAATATGATTAGGACAAAAAAATTTCAAATGTGATTTTAATTGTAAGGAATACTTTTCCTTCTGAATTGTGTATTAATAAAATTTTGTATTCATTTTTCTATTTAACTGAATGTGTAAAAGTAAATTTTTCTCATTCTTCATGTTTCCAACTTATTTTTTCAATATTGAAAAAACTACTTAGAAACATGAAGAAATAAGTACTATTAGAATTATTTGTACTATAAGAAGTATGCATTTTCAAATTTCACTTAGATGTGTATATTTTGTTATTCTAGTGAATAATACTTGAATAACAAAGGTAATACATACATTCATATTAAGATACTAAAATATATTTTTTTATTTGTCCAACACTATGATAAACTATGTCATATGCAGTTTTTTAATTAATTTCATTATTCAATTCAAATTTTTTATAGTTTTCAATTTACTTCACTATTACAACATATCCAATTTTAAAGATGTGCCTGGTTTCTAAAGTTAAAGATTACATAAGAATTAATTATTTAAGTATTATTCATATGCATATTTAATATTCATTTACAGTGACAATATTTTTTTAACATTTAATGAAAAATATGTATAATTGTAATGATTTTTATTTTCTATCTACAGACAATTGAAATGTTTTTTGAGGAAACACATTTTGCAACAAAATGAAAAAGAAGAATGTTATCAAAAGAATTAATTTAAAAATTAAAAAAAACCTGGAGATTTATGTTTTTTATATTCATACTTAAATTAAAGGTATATACAAGTAAAAAAGAGTTGTCTGACATTTTCTTATTTTAAAATTATTTTAGTAGACATGAAATTGAAGAAAAACTTGTGCTAATAACTAGAACAATATCTTCAAGTATCTGGCTGCCAATGGATGAGTGGTGAGCATTCCTGACTCCTGGGCTGTTGGTCCCGGGATCGAATCCCAGTTTGGGCAAGGACATTTCTTTTCTCTCTGTGTGTGTGTGGATCTTTGTCCTTTCTTCTTCTGCGATGATGGATGAATGTGGCCCGTCCTATAAACAGGTTTGTGGTGGTGTGACATGAGCAATGCTACTTGTACTTCCATGACTTGGTTTATTAGTGCCTACTGGGTAACACTAAAATGATTAGCAGTTTCTTGTTATGGATGATGGTTATAGTCACTCAGTGCCCTGCCATTAGAAAAAAAAATCTTTAGGAATCTTCTCTAAAATTATGAATACTTTGATTTCGAAGCTAATTATTTTGACATTTCCTTTGTGTATTAAGTTGTTTTTCAGTAGCTAATGTAGCACTGATAATTTCTCCCATAATGTTGTCTTTATTTTGAACTTGAATTTCAACCCCTATAAACTTGCTGGTGCTTAAAGTCTTACTTCAACAATTTTTCTTTCATAAGTGAATTGATAAGTAAGTAAATAATATGTATTTATATTTGTAAAAGTTATTTTTAATTAACTTCTACGATTTGATGTACTAAACATAAATTGAAAGAATTCAAATATACAAACTGAGCTCATAGCCATTTCTGTGAAGATCTGTGGCTTTATCTCCTATATTTGATTCCTGTAAAGCACATATCAACAAAATATGATACTGCCTATTGCTAATATTATACAGGCTTTTCTGAATACAGAAAATATTTGGTTGCTACCCTATTCTCTAAATTTCACACTAATAAAAAATACCTGTCCAATGGTTGGCTAACATATGTTTCATTCTATACATGAGACATTGTGAATGAACTGTGGTATTGTGTTGAAGCTGCATGTTTGTATCAGGACATGTCCTCCAATCTGTTTGGCTCAAGGAAATGCAAGTTATTGCTGACAGGTGATAATTTTCAATACTGCATGTATACAAGAAAATAAGATAATCATTTCTTTTAAATTAAACTATTATTTATATGTTGTAATCTAATTTTCCAAAAATTAGTAGACTGTTTATAAAAAAAATATTAATTGGTTAAAATCAATTTTGTTCTATACATGAAACTTCCCTTACTTTACAAAATCATTCCCTATATTTAAACATTTATATTACCTAACCATAAGTTTCTGAATTTTCTTGTTATATTCTTCTGTTGCCAATTCATTAGGCTGTATCTTATTCTGTTGAAAGGCATTAATTGAGGTAAATAGTTATAACGAGATTCTTAATAAAAACAGGAGACAAGGAATGCTTCCATAAGATATTGGAGTTTCAACTTTTACCTACTCTTACATTGCTGTTGACTCAAGAAATGCTAGATCAATTTGAAAGGGAAACTTTTCATAGTTCAACTCTTGCTTTTAACAATATCCGACTTTCATGTAAGCTAAAGAATTTCTGATAGTAAGCATTTTAAAAAGTCATGAAAATTTTTAAAGCAAATTTCTATACAATAATTTTATTTTAATAAAATTTCAAATTAGTACAAATATTCTAAATCTCCCTTAAATGATCATCAAAATAAAAAATGCATTACAGTGTTGTTGTTGTCTTGTCCAGCTAGGCTGGCAGTATCGAGTATGTTGCTCCACTTTTCCAACTGAACCGTAATTTTGTGTGGAGTCTGACTTCCTGAGTTCACGCATACCATAAGCCATTCACAACCCATTTATTCAAGGAAAAGACAAAAGCTGGAGAGAGAGAGAGAGAGAAAGTACATCCATGCTTGAGCTGGGATTTGAACACAGGACCTCCCCATGGGTAGTCAGGCATTCTGACCAGTGGACAGGTATCATTTCAGTGTTTTATAGTATTAATTATAAATCTCTTGAAAGCACTGTATTGTATCATTTAATATTTTTTCAGATTACTGAAATGTTATACATTTATAAATTGAATGAATAAGAGGTGTAAATAGATAAATTCAGAGAAAAATTAATTTTTCAAATAAATCTTATTGTCATCTACATTATTTAAATTCTATCTTACTCATCTGATAAATTATAAAACAGCATTTAAATAAAAAATTGTTTTTTAAATTAATTATTTGATCAATATTTTCAAAGAAATGCAACTAATATTTTCCAAAACATTAATCCAATTATGTAAATATTTCATCGACCTTTTAAATAAAAATGTATGAAACCTATTGAGATATAAATTATTTATTGTAACTTTAAATATAAATATTCTTATATAACAGTTATCACAGTATCTTGGAGTCCTATAAATCTTAACAGAATTCAGTCTGAAAATAATGTGAACTTCTCTGAGAATACTGCAAAATATAAATGACCTAGAATTAGGAAACAAAGAATTACTTTTTATTAAAAGTAATATTTTACTTCTTAATATTAATAATGCATATTTAAATCAGATTAAAGATTTTAAGCAATCACACTATAATCTTAGGTGTAAAAAAAAATCCTAAAATCTATCTCCAGAATAAATGCAAAAATATAAGATAATAGTATTTCTAAAGAAAATATAAAATGAAACTAATCTTCAAGTTGTAATTTTTGATTTTTTGTATCAAATAAAACTCATTTCTTTCTATATTAAAAATGAACTTTAATCAGTTAAATATCTTCCATTCTGTGTGTTGATCTTTTACCCTCACTTATAACTTTACAATTTCATGTTCATAGAATTTCTGGTCTTTAACAGCAAAAAACTCAACCAAATGTGGCTTAAAATCATCGTTATTACTGAAATTTATCCATTTAAGGAGTTCTGTAAACT
The DNA here is from genome assembly GCA_026290005.1 of Latrodectus geometricus. Taxonomy (NCBI): domain Eukaryota; kingdom Metazoa; phylum Arthropoda; class Arachnida; order Araneae; family Theridiidae; genus Latrodectus; species Latrodectus geometricus. The sequence continues at coordinate 152,078 of JAPDSC010003700.1, read as the reverse complement.
TTGAAATAAATAACAATGCAAGGTTGGGAACTGTATGTGGCTGCAGCATCAATGCCCAACAAAGCTCTAATAGACTAATAAAAAAATGTTACAACATGTACTAAAGATGTGTGAGGCCTTGCATTGTGGTAAAACATGATTCCTTTGTGATTTGCCAATTCTGGCTTTTTCTCTTTGATTGCTTCCAATAATTTCACAAGTTACTGGAGCAAACATCTAAGTTGGTTGTTTGAAAACAGCTCAAAATACATTACACCTTTATAATCCCACCAAATTGACAGCTCAATTTTTTTTATGCAACACAACTTCTGATATGGTTTGTACTGTGTACTGGTTTATCATGCTCTCATCATGATATTTTTCAATTAATGTTATTGTAGACAATCCATTTTTTATCACCAAGGATAATTTGTTTAAAAAAAAGGGTAGATTGCATAGCGCTTAAAGTATGTGTTACAAATATTGATCTGTTTCAATTTGTGCAGAAACCAAATGTTGAGCTTCTTAACAAGTCCAAGACATCTTATTTGAGTTTCAATTGTTGTGCCTGTTTGGATGGTTGGGTTTTATGATGCAAAGTCCAAAAAGGGCAAGCTGCAGTAAATAGTTGTGTAGGATACATTTAATTGTTTTGCAATCTCTTGCACAGCTAGGTGATGATTCAATTCAGTTATGACTTTCATTTCGTCATCATCCACTTCAGAATGTTGGTCATTTTTCAGTGAGAAATCTCCAGAAGGAAATATTTCAAACCAATTCTGGAATGTGTCTTCTATTAAATAATCAATATCGTAAACTATATCTCATATCTCTGTAAGCTTCAGCCATTTTATAGCGTTTATGAAAATAAAAAAGTGAAATGTGTTAAAATGCTTAATTATGCACTCCATGTTAAAACTCACAGTTGTAAACAAAATTACGCAAAATTTATTTCTATGGCAACCTAAATGTACCAACAGCCATACCTCAAAAGAAAAAAATCTAATGTTGACAAAAAAAATAACGAAACAAATATAACACTATCTATGCGGCAAACTGAAATCACTTTCTTGTCAAACCAATTCATTAAATTATTAAACTACATACTATTTGAATAATAATTTATGAATAATCTTTTGCAAAAGTTATTTCAAACACTTCATCACTATTTAATGGCGGTATAAACTTTTTGAGAGGAAATAATAGGTGTGTCATAAATATAGAAGCAATCAAAAGTTGAATTATTTGTAGTAAAGAATTTTTTACAAATAATTGAAGTTTGTTACCATAAATACTTGAAATTAAACAATTTTCTTCAACTAATGATAGAAATTTTTATATACTCACATCTAAATTACTTTTCTCTTATTTTATGATACCATGTAAAGATATGTTCACGCTTGTTCCAAATATATTGATTTCCATAGTTTAAATAAAAGCTAGGAAGAAATAAAGTAAATTCATTTGATATATTAAAAAATGAAACATTCACTTTAAACTATAAGAAAAAAATTTAAAAATAAAATAAATCCTAAATACACACTAAAATAATTCAATCGAATCATTTTTAATTTTAGTTGTGTTTCAGTAAAAAATTAAGAAAGCAGATTGCAACCTAAGCATACAATTTGTTATCCCTTGACTTTATTTACAAAGTTAACTAAGATTAAAAAAATTAACAGAAAGTCAAAATTTGCAAAATGTTTAATTCTTATATCAAAAGTTTCAGATTTGAAGTTCTTTTCTGAATCTTTTTATCAAATTCAGTATAAATAACTGAAGAAAAAATCTCAGTTGCTATACTCTGATATTGAATGCTTTTCAAATAATGTCAATAAAAAGATTGTGATGTCTGAAAGTTCCTAATTTTAGCAAAAAAGGAAAAGATATTTGATTTTATAACAAATTATGAATAAATAATAATATTTTATAACAAATAGGCTTTTCTCCAACATTTATTTTTTTGAAGACATAATGTGAATAAAAATATTTTATTAAATTTTTGCTTTAACTATAAATTTTACCCTTAAAGACAAAAATTGAGGATTTTGAACCACTCTAATAATATATATATATATATATATATATATATATATATATATATTTAACTCTAATAAGCTATGAAAAACCCTTATTCATATAAAAGACTTTAATTTAAATTTTGTAAAATAATCTAGTTAATTGATGAAGATTGGAATGAATATATATATAACATTAAGATAATTTATAAATGTTTTAAAATCAAAATATTTTAGTTGGCTATGTAAAGAAAGCGGTATAAGCAATATAATTCATTCCACCCCTAATATGTCAAAATAAATGTTAATTTCATTACCTAAATTTTTTTAATTGTGATCATGGTATCAATAAAAATATATACAAATAGACTTATCATGTATTTGTAAATTGTCAAGTCTCTTGGAAAAAATTATGTCGACATTATTTTAGAAAAGGAATAAAAATATATTTAAAAAGTTATGCTGCAGTACGATAAATGTACATATCTGTTCTGACAATTCAAGAACATAAAAACATTCGTTGATAAGTAAAAATACCCATGAATGTTTTTCTGTATTTGAATTAGATCTAGGAATTTTAAAAGAAATTGCCTAATTGTTGTTTCATTAAATCAATTTTCTAGATGAAATAGTCAATTTTGTGGCTTGGACATTCTTTTCAGGCATCCAAGACTTAGTAATGATGGCTCAAAATAAGCTAGGCAATCAGAGCCCCTAAATGCAGAAAGAGTTCAATCAGAGAGAAATGATTTTCAATTCTCCATGTTCAACCAAATATTTATTTAAGTGTTAGAATCTATATTACAAAATGGTGTTTTCATTACCTAAAGACTTCATACCCAACAATTAGATAATCAACAACACTGAAATAATTGTAAGGATACAATATCATGAAAAAACTTCTTACTTAGTACTTTTGAATTCCAAAAACTATTTAAAGCAATCACAATTCACAAGCTTTATTTGTTGCCTCGGAAATGTCAAGATTTGGTACAAGTCTACTGTATAAAACTAAAGTCACAACTTTGTTTCTACCTTTATTGTCAATATTAAAAGAAAAATGGGACTTAATTTTAGGGTGCATATAGAAATTGACTGAAAATTAAATATATTATGAGAGAAAATTAAAATCACTTTCACATTTTATTTTATAATCATATAAAAATCCAGTTTGCATGTTTCTTAGATCACAATGAAATATAAAAAGCTGAAATACAATAAATTTATTAAAAATTATCATTATACATTGCAATGACTAACATCATTGTATAATATATTTTTTGAAAGGTGATCATTAAATTCTTGCCTCACGCCTTTTAACTTTGGAAACAAAAAAGTTATCAGTATACTAAAATGTCAGACACTACAAGACAAAAAGAATACAATAACATATTCAAGCTAGTAATCCTATCTCTAAAACTAAATAAGATCAAAGAAAAGGTGAATAACTAAATTATACTGCAATTCATTACCAAATGAAACTTTATTTTCAGAAATGTGGAAAAAAGGAAACCAAAAACTCATTTTTAAAGAAAGTAATGTTATATTTATGATTTTAAAAGCTCCTAATGAAATTTATTATTTACTTTTGAAGTTAGAAAAAAATCACATAAATCAGATTTTTTAAAATGTTCATATGAATTAAAGTGCAAAATTATTTGAAATTTGAATGGCTATCTTACATTGAATAACAAGATTCACTCTACACTAATTTTGTATCTAAATATTTACTAATACCAATAAAAAGATAATATTCAGTAACATCAATTGCATTCATTTTTCCAATAAAAAAAATGTATTTGTAATTACTTTAAAACTGAGATGAAATAATTGCACATCTTGTGCAGCTACTTTATAATTGAAATGGTGCTTGTACTTGAATATATTTTTTTAGAAATTCTGAAAAGTTTTCTTTTTGTCTAAAATTTATAACAATATCTCAAAATTGATAAAATTATTATTCATTTTATTAAAATATAAATGTTTCGCGTAACGTTAAATAAAAATTGTTAGTTAGTTCAGTTTGAAAAAGAAAGTTCTAAGAAAAATAACTATGCTGTTCAAAATTCATTTGTGAATATAATTTTGATTAATAATGTATACAAGTTTATTGTTGTAAACTAAAATGTAAAACACTTATAATAATTTTTACTCATATGAAATTTAACAATCAACAAATAATCAGAACTGTGTTGTGGACAGCCTAAAGGTTGAAAGCCATAGAAAAGCAACTACCACATAAATTGCCTTCCATTTATAATGGGCTGTATGTCTAAAAGAAGAAATTTCACCCACCCCAATTGATGGATGTGCAGAAACACTGTACCTGGATATTGCAAGTTCAAAATGGCCTGGAACCTTTAGCTGCAATGTGCTACCACTATGCCACAGTAAATTAAAATAATAATTAAATGTTTTGTTTAAAAAAATGACAAAAATATATTTCCAACAAGCTCAATTATAATATAAATGTTTCAGTTGCCAAATTGAGGAAAATGATAAAAAGTATTTTATGTTTTACAACATTAACAGTTTTGATAAACATGATTTTTGTGGTGTTAATTCTTATAATTAAAATTCAAAGGGAGTCGATCAATTTAGAAAGTGAACATCCTTAAACTAAATATTATAAATAAGATCTTACATTCCAAATAATGCACCACCTAAATGAGCTGCATGATCGAACAATTTCCATTTAGCAATCAAACCAACAACATCTAGACACATTATAGTCTTTATAGCCTAAAATAAAATTTAATCTGTAAATGACAAGAAATTGAAACATTTTTTGTTACAAAAATTTAATTACAATGTTTTTTACCTCATGTAAATCATTAATTACAATGTAAAATAGTGAATTAATCCATTAACGCCCAAATTATTTTAAAATCGAATTTTTTTTTAAATATTTTTAAATTACATTTTATACATCATAGAGTAATTATGAAGTTGCATCCATTTTCTGTAATTAGCAGCTGAGATAATAGGCGATCTATAAATAGATCGCTGGGCGCTTATAATAGTAAAAGACCAAGTAACTTTCCTGTGAATTTATAGTTAAAAAAATACAAATTAAGAGTGGAAAATGAAACTTTTGTGAATTTAAAAACAACTAATGAGATTTTAAAACGAAAATATTATTTTATTGATCTAAAATTACTTAATTAAAATTTTATACAGCCTGTTTGTAAAAGTTAAGTGTGATATAATGGAAAACATTTCAGACAAGGGGTTACATTGCTTTTTGTGCAAAACGTAAGAAGTCTACCCTTACAATTTTGAAACTGGCATCTTCTTTGGTTTTGTCTGTCTCCTATAACATGGTTTTTTTTCTATCTAAACGCTCAAAGTCTATTACGTTTGATCTTGATGACATCATCAGAGGTCTTCCAATGCCTTTTTTAAAATTTGTTCCCTGTTTGAGGTTCGCAACGGAGATACATAATCGGATGTCTTATATTTTTCTTTTCGCAATTCGATAAATTGAACAGAATATAAGTATTTATGATAGCCCTGTCAATAACTCTAGTAAAGTTTGTCCATAACAATTTTTTGCTGTGCATCTCAATTGCGTGTTTTTCCTAAGAGACTGTCATGCTGGTCGACTCCACCCATATTTTTGTTATACTGGTGAATATTATTTGGTTACGAAATTTGGGATTTTTCTTTCAAACCTTTTTGATGCTTTGAAATTTAAATTAAACGCTCAATGTAATCAAAGTTTGTCACTGTTTTTACACACTTATCCTTCCATTTAATTATTGTTATTTCTTTCTTTTTGTAGAAACACTAGTCATAGGAATCACGATTTTTTCTAATATTTTATCAGGCATTAAAGGGCAAGAAGCTGTTCTATTGTTTCTAATTGTGCACATGGCTTTGAATCCTTGTGTTTTTAATTCGACTAGCAGATCATAAGAATTGAAAAAATTGTCAAAAATGATGTGGCTGTTAGGATCAGTTACTGGTTGTAACATAGAGCCACTCCTAACTCGTGTTTCATGCAGTTCTTTTGAAGTTTCAGGAGTTAACTCATCCACATCAGACAGTAAAACAGTTATATCAGACTCAGTTTCCTAAGAAAATATACATTCTAACGCTTCTTCGGTGGTGTGAAACACTTTATGCCAAGATGTTTTTAAAGAAATGAAACGGGAGGAAAAATGATATTAGTTACTACAAACGCCCAGCCATCTATTTATAGATCAGCATGTTTAAACTTACATTTTAAAAATAAAAACAGTTATTTTTCTAATATAAATAAGCCAGAATAATTAAAAGATATTGAAAATGTAAAACTCATGAAAAAGTTTTTTCTGTTGCATACAAAATCAAAAACTACATTTTGAAGCTTCAGCACGGCAAACATCAGATGCTAGCTGTTGGACTGCTCTGTGAAAGAATGCTTCAAATTTCATTTGGGGGTGCAGCCACATGTGTAAGGAAACAAGTAAATGTCAATACAAAATAATTAAAGGATATCGTTTTGAGTGGGAAGTGATCTATAAATAGATCACTTGGCAGTAACAGGTTAAAAAAATTGCATATCTGTGGATGAATTTCTCCTTACAATTTTTGATATGGGACAAAATATAGTCTTTATACAACATATTTTGTGATTGAAAGTATTACAATACACAATCATATCTTCTTTTCCAAGTGAGTAAATAAAATTATATAGATTACAGTGCCCAGTTTTTCCCCCTCCCCCCAAAAATAAATTTTTAAATTTAATCCTAGCTCTGATTTTAACTTTTTTTTTTTTGTCTCAAATTTAAAGCTTGAACTGAGTTATTAAACTATCTGTTATTTTATATCAGTGCTGTTTAGTCAGTGCATTTTTATACACTTCAAACAATTTTTTTCTAGTTTAAACAGCATTTTTACTTTTTCCATAATAAGTAAAATATATAGAAAATATATTTTTGAACATACATCATTTTTTAATATAGCAATTTCAATTTTTCTATCAAATAAAAACTTGTATAGAAATTAAAAACAATTTTTTGTAAACATCCCTAATAACCAATAATCAAAATCTACATTGTGATTTACACATAAAGTTGGTTGTCAAAAAAATACTATTAAGTCCCCTGGGAAAAAAATACATTTCTGAATAACTTTTTACATGCATTACAAAAGAACTTTTAAATACTTTTCTTTCATTTATTCACAATTCATACGAAAATTATGAACTGATATTCAATTTTTTATTATTGGGAAATTTTAATAAATACAAATATGATTGTATGACATTTTAAATTTTTTATTTTTATTACGATATTTCAATTAAGATATTAATACCCAAATATTTAATGCAACAATCAAATTGCAAAATTGATTAGTTATTTAAAGGGCAGTATTATTTGAAATTCATTTATTTTAATACATGAATTAAACTTATCAAAAATAATGACTTAAGAAGACTAATAACCATTTAATAATTAGCAATGAATGTATAACAAAATAATTATATAAATTAACTAAATATTACTATTTATGGAACCACAGAGTACAAATTAGATTACATTTTATGAGCTGATTTATATTATCTGAAAATTATATGAGTAAAGATCAAGTTATTAGAAATTATAATTATTGTGTATTAAACAAAACTTTGTAAAACCTACATTTACCATTAAATTTATTTCTCATTCACATGTAATAAGGGAAAGGAAACAAATCAGTTATAAATAAAAAAAAAATTCTTTTATGTTTCTCTCTAATTAATACTTACACTACCAGCAGAAAATGTGAAAAATGGCAAAAAAACAATTTGAAGAGGTATATCAGGAAACTGGAAGCACATTGATGAAAGAACAGCCATTAGAGCACCTGACTATAAAATATCAGAAATAATTTAAATGTAACATAAAATATTATTAAATTTTGGAAACAAACCATAAAAAATAAAATCATTAAGATACAACAGCACTTTTTTCATAATTGTTAGCTTATTTCAATACTTTACTTTTTTTTTACTTTGCTTTTAAGATTTATAGGGTTCTAATGAAAGTTTTCTCTCATTGCTAATATCGTCTGCCAAAACAATTAATGTTGGCGTTTTCACCTATATTTTGTCAGATGAGTTTTGATACTTGAAAGGAGGATTTAGAACACTATTGTAAGATCTATAAAGACATTTTGTTATCATTAAGTACAGGGTGCCTGAAATGATATTATCACATTACCAGGTAAGAACCATCACTTACTTCCAGTTTTGTAGCAAAAAATCATCTAGTGAATATCATCAAAAGCCTTAAGTATTATTGTATCATATTGACACTAAAAGTTTAGTACCAAAAATTTCATATCCAGGACTATGACATTCAAGATCACTGTGGCTGGTCTACTGATGTTGATTATCGGAAAGTAATAAGTTTGAATCCCTGCTAAACTGAAGATCTGTCATATTCACTAAAGGCAACTGGAGTAGGTTAAATTTGTTGTGGTCGTAATATCCTTCAAGTGAAATGATATCTCACGTCAAGATTATGGGTCTTCTTGATCCCTGCTTCTAAATGACAGAAACTTCCACCTTACTGCTTTGATTAATTGGTTGAGCCCAATGGATTGTTAGGTACAGGGAAGTATACTTGTGCAACAAACTTTTTAACCCTTGCTGGTGCCATTTTAGATTCCGCAATAAAAATTTCTTTTAGTGCTTGCTGCCACCAAATTTTTGGGCCAAGACTTGTTAAAACTACCAAAACATAATTGTACTACAAAAATCATAGATTCTGATGGTGATTACTACTTGCGCTGTAGGTACTGCTTTTATGTTTTTCCCTCCTAACTTTATTAAAAACTTTTCTTGGTGGCAAACTTTTGTTGCAATCTAATGCTTAAAATTGGAAATTTTAAGTAATAATAATAATACAGCATTAAAAAAATGTGAGAAGGAAGCCTAAGTATTTACTCATAAAAATTTTTATAGCAATCAACAAAATAATGAAATTTTCTAGAGAAACAAAATGAATATATAAATTTTTGTATATAAACTTTCAGTTTGTTTGATGAAAAGAATATAAAACCTCTGTTTCCTCATATTTTTTAGAAGGCTTTTCTTGTCAAAAAGATTAATGCATGCATTCATAGAATCTTTTGGCTTGAAAGCTTAATTTTGAATATAAATTGCATGGACACTATAAAGATTCATCTGATGTGTCAGCATCTCTCTCATGCAAGGATAAATTATGTCAACTCTTTCAGTGTATTCAATAAACTATGGACTAGTGCAATAAATTCAATAATAAAGAAATTTGTCATGTAATATTGCACAACCAACTCAACGAATGCAGTTAAATTGGCAAACAGTGGACTGCATTCATCAAAAAGGAATGTTTTGATCTCAATAACTGTTGAACAGAAAATAATTGTGTTTCGACTATTTGCACACACAGGTAGGGTAGGTGCTTGGAGGCTTTTAAAATTTCTACCATTACAAAATGTGTAATAGAAAGTAAGAAAAAAAATTCCTGCGTACAAAATTTACACAAAATTTCCAAAACCATCGATATTTTTTAAATGCATTCCATTATAAGACCCTACTTAATAGGTTTAGAGATGTATCACCAAATTTAGCAAACATTTTTTAAAAAAACCCTTGATTACAAGTTTGTTGGTCTAAACCCTTAGAAGACTAATTATAGTATTATAAAATCCTACCTAACTGATAGATTTATTCAAAAAGAAATGTATGAGATTTTGTACAAGAATAAAATTAAAAAATGAAAGTTCATGTTTTCTATAAAATATTTAACATTATAGATAAAAATGAATGAAGCAAACTTAATTGTATTAGTAAGAAATAAATCTATTATAAATTAAATTTTGAATTTCAAATAAATATTTCTTTTAAACATGTTTTCACAGTACAATAAATTAAATCAAGATACTTTCTGTGATAAGTACAAGAATTATCAAAATATAAAAATGTATCATATATAACATTGAAATTATTAATTATTTTTGAAAAAAATTTTCCACTTTTTTAATCAAATATTACCATTAGAAAATTTGATTAGGAAATTTCTATTTTTGTTTTATCAATCATAACTTTATTGTGAGCATCTTAACTTTTTAACAAAGTAATGAAACTAGCAAAGTATTGAACTACAATATAAGAAAAATGATGAGATATATAACGATTGATTGAGAAGTACTAATGATAGATAAGTAATGATTGATACAAATTTATGAATTAAAATAAATTGGTCATAACAATTTTCTATTTAAAGCAAATTCAGAGATGATCAGATATACTTTTCTTTATTGATTTCTAAATAAAAAGCTTTATCTAAATTTTAATAAACAGTGATATAAATATCAATTTGTATTAAATGAATACATACAATAGTTGCAGAAAAATTTTCGTGAAAATATTGATGAGCATTATTGTAAAAAATAAAATTTTCAGGAAACAAATAAGTTACCTAATATAAATTTAAATGCAAGGCATTAATTATTATTGAAATAAACACAAGTTTTCATTTAAATTAAATAAATAATTATAAAATGTATACAGCAGCTTAATAAAAAAGCATATTACAAATAAGATGTGTCATTTTTTTTTCTTCAAAAAGGATATGAAATCACTGTATTCACTCTGCATTGAAATCTATAAAACAGTGAGAAGCTTTGAACAAGTGGGGTTTATTTTCTTCTAAACAAATGAAATTATGCAAGGAATTTACCCCCCCCCCCCACACACACACAAACATATTGTTTAAAATATGTAAGCACAATTTGCATTTTATTTTAAGCATAATTTTTATATTAGCTTATGTAACTTGGTCAGCGAAAATGTAAAGTAATTTTAATATTTGTTTGCTTACATTATTAGTATCTTCTTTTTGCAAAATAATCTGAAAGATTTAAACATTTCTGCCATTGAAGTTACTCATGCCAAATGTAATCAAAGCAATTATTCTTCCTGTAATATTTTTATCTTTCAATCTAAATCTCAAATTCAAGAGAAATTTCTTCTTTACTTAGTTATAGAAAAGAAATTTTTAAACATAAATGACACAAATCTATTTAAATTGAAAAATCTTACAAAACAAAAGTAGAACATTTATCAGACATATTTTCAATAAATAAAACAAGATTGAAAGAAGAAACATGAAAACTGGTAATTTTTAAAAGCTTCTTTCCTTTGTTATAAGCATATAATAAACAAATTTTGAATGTTGTGTTGCATTTTCAACAAAAAAAAAATAGAATATTATAAAATAGACAGCAATTCTTTCTTTGAATGAATTGCAAAAGCAAAATGTGTTTTTAAGTTCTGAAAAATACATATGCAGAAAAATTCATAGAATACAATCAGTATAAAATACAATAAATTATTTATGCATAATAAAAGGCTTTGTATTGTTATGACAAAAGAATAAAAAATTATATTTTGCATCTACTTTTTCTAACTGACATGACTGGTTATTTTATGAAATACTTATTCTTTGAAGTGATGGAGTTTTTAATTAAATGATATATATATATATATATATATATATATATATATATATATATATATATATAATATGTAATATATATATATGTGTGTGTACATTCAAAATCATAATTAAAATAGTAAAGAATTAAATTTTAAAACTTAAATATTATAATAACAATCAATAATTTGACTTTTGACTAATCTGATATTTGACTTAAATATTACAATAACAATTAATAAAATTAAAAAATAATAATTACCGCTCCTAAAGAAGTAACTAATCTTCCAGATGCAATTTTATATACATAGCTGGTAAATGAAGAGATTACACCTTTTATGGAAAAAATAGAAAGATTATAAATACACAGAATGCTTAATATCTAAAATAATTTGAAAGTATTTGACCTTTTCCCTTAATTATAAAAAAATTACATAAAAAAGGTTTTATTGAAGTGTTAAAAAAGTATAAAAAAGAAAGAGAATTTAATTTGAAGCTCAACATTTATTTATATCTCTGAACAAAAACTTGATTTAGTCTCGTACAAATAAACACAGCTAAAATTAACAGTGTTTTATAAAAAAATAAGAATGAAAATTATCTTATTTGGCTTCAAAAGAGAAATACTTGTTTTGCAAATATTATTGCTTCAAAAATTTATTTTCTTTTTTTAATTCATACAAATAAATGTTGATTAATATGTCTAACTGTTAGGGAAAGCAATTATTCTATATTTTTATATATGAAAGAGAAATATTTATTAATAAAATGTTTCAAGTTAACATGTGCAAATCTTTATTGTATTATTTAATATTTTCCACTTGAATTTCCTTCCTCAATTATTTTGTAAATGCCTAGCAAAAATATATATTATATTTTAATTATTTAAGTTAGTGTACAGAAAACAAATTCTTTGTTTGATGACTGCTGAATAGAAATATAATTCTATGTAATTTAATGTGCAATTTAAACCAAAAATTAGGATTGCATCATTTTATTGACCTCACTCTGTCTGAAATCCAGAAAAGATTAGAAAAAATTTAAGCAGTCTACCTCATGCAAAAATATTAATCTAATACATAAATAAACATATGAGATATAAACAGATGAAGGGTAAATTATTTTATTTTCATATTTTATGACTTGATAATCTTTATGGAAAGACAATATAATAAATCCATTGCAACTAAAATATATATTTTTTGTTAAAACTCAATTATTCTATTAAAAAGTGTTTTCTTTTCATAGTATATACACTAATTTGATAAAATTCATTTGCAAACTATATATAATGTAAAATAAATGGTTGCTCTTAGCACGTGTGACTTTTCATATTCTTTGGTATAGTAATTCCTTCTTCACTCAGACAAAAAACTGATAATGCCTTTATTTTCATATATTAGTATGCTTTTAATCACTGAAAAGAACCAATTTGATCAGAATGTTTTTAAATGCATTTGTTGTAATTCCAGAAGAAATGCTGCAGCAATTATGCATGTGAAAGTTAAATTTTTAAGATTACAGGTTTTATGTGCATAAGAAATATTTTTTTATGGTTTGCAAAGCAAATTAGAAGTATGCGCAATTTGACAAAAATGTTGTCAATATCAGGATTCAAAGATGCTGAGATTATACCAGGCAAAAAAGCAAATGCAAACAAAGTTATATGTGACACTCTGACAAAACTGAACTACTAAATTTCTAATTTTGATCAGGGATATTTTTATTTCAGATAATAAAAAATCAGATTTCACATAATATTATAATAATTTTTGCTTACAAAATAAAAAAATTTTCTTTGTCACTTAAGTTAATTCTTTATTGCTACAATACTTTTTATAAAATAGGATGAATATTATACATTTCACACATTTTTTTAATTGGTACATTATATATCATAATAAACAGGTCAATAATTTAGGTTCTGGATTATGATGTTCAAACAATGCTACTTGCAATCTAACTTAGTGTGGAGCTTATACTTATATACTGTTTTTATGCAATTTTGAATTTTTTAAAAGTCATTTTCTTCAAGTACATCATTTATGCTAATACAAACGTTCTACCGGAAATTATGTTATATTAATATCAATATGCTTGTATTCTATAAATATCTGTATGACAAAATTTCTTCTTTCCTTTTATATTTACATTGCTCTCTGCAAAATTATTGGTCTCTAAATTTACCAAAATTTCTTTTCCATAACTTATTGATTTTTATTTTTTCATATAACTCAATAAAAGTTTTATTATGTATAGAATAAAGTATGTAACACATTAAAATTTACTCTTATTATATTAAAGTCACTGCCTAATTTGGGAAGATGACTATAATCCTAAACTAATAAAGGGATGTAATTTATAATAAAATTAATAATCAAAATATAACATGGATATAATGAATGTGAATATGTATCTATCAAAAATTTAAATAAATTATAAAAACAAGAAAATAAAATTTAAGGCATAAAAAAGTGACATTTTCTTCAAAAATTATACATTTAAAGTAAAAAAGTTTATTTTTTAATATTTTTCCATAGAAAATATTAATTTTTTTAAACAAACATATTGTTTAATTTAACTATTAACAAATTGAATATCTAGTCTAAATCTATAAAATGTCATGAGCATTACCTGCACTACAATACAAAGCCATAAACTGTTCTTTTCCATAAAATGCTACAGCTGTTGTAGAAAAACTGTATAAAACATACATATTGGCCGCAAAATGAAAAAATGAATAATGACTAAAAGTACTTAATACCATGGGAAGACATGAGGTACCTAAAATGAAATAAAGTAATGAAAAAAAATAACAACAAAAATATATGTTAAAATTACATATAATGCAATTATATAAATTCACTTTCAACAATCAAGTACAAAGAAATAAACTACAAGACAATAAATAAATACTGTCTTTTCATAGCAAGATAGCAAATATGTTTAGTAAAATAAAACAAAACAGTTACTAGGATGAAAATAATACTGAATTTCCATAAATTAATGAAAACTCAATCTTATTTACATGGTGATTCTTATTGTTAGTGGTTCTCATGTGATCACATGGGAACCACTAACAAAAAGAAATTAGAAATCAAAACAAATGAAAAACATCTCTAATTGGATTATTAAGCACACTTAATCTAAAAACAACATATAAACAAACATACTTTTTATGAGGTATGTATATGTGATCAATCACTGCAGAGTCAAATAATCACCATTCATCGAACTTTGAAGTTTCTAAGTCTATGATAATGTCTAGAGTTAGGAAAGATGCACATACAGCACAATTGAGAACATGCCAAAAATTTTCAGTAGAATTTAGATCAAGTGATTATGTGTGCCTGTAATAATCCCTACTCTTCAAGTAATCAATAGTAATAGAAAAACATAATACCTTCATGGGAATCCTATGACAATTATAAATGATAAAGCTCCTTTTAACAGCTAGGAATTTAAAATATTTGCAAAAGAATGGAATGAGTAATAAGTTTCAGATACTTACAAAATAATAACTTGTAAATGAGTTCTGTATTAATATAAAGATTTTGCATTTAAGTATTACTTATTTTGGGTTAAAATAAATCATCTACTTAGTATCTATTTGAGACAAATTTAAAAAAACGCTGTACATTAATACTGAACTGTTGAATGTTCATATATTTGAAAGTCTTACTAATAAGTCCATTGATATACAGAACAAAGAAAACAGACTTAAAATTAGTGAAAATACTATTATATATGATTTTAAAAGTAAAAAGTGTGTTCCTAAACAAGCAATATTCTTATAAAAAAAAAAGGTCCTAATTTTTATGTAGTTAAAACTAGCCAAAGAATAGCATTAACAGAAGCCATTTCAGACCATCAAAATATACTTAAGGTAAACATTCATTATAATTACAAAAATTCTAGTTATTCTCTGATAAAACAATGGTTCTTGTAATAAAATGTCTATAAATAAATTGTAGAAAAATAATATCTAAAAATAAGATTAAATTACTTAAATGATTAGATTAGTTAAATCTAAAAAGAAGACTATCACATGAATTTACTATAATATTATATATCTAAAACTCACAACAATTATAAAAGATCTAGAAAAACAATACTAATTGATTTGGATTATTATACTCATTTCTCTTTGATTTTTAGTTATAAAGATAAATTTAAAATGAAAAAATTACTTAAACAATAAATTTATAGAGTCAAACAAAATGCTGTTATTCGAAAAAAAACTTTAATCTATTTCTCAGTGTGTAATTTTTTATAAGCATTACAGATTAGAAAAGCTATTTCATGATTTGTAATTATTACCTCTCAAAGTATAGCTAATTCTACACAGAAAAAGGATTAATAAAGTTGATTAAAAAATTACTACTTAAAGAGAAAGAAATACCTAAATTCTAATGGATTTAAATTTACATAAGTACAATTTCTGAAAACTTGATAAATAAAATTCTCTTTGTTTTTATTTCATATTAAAATTTTAGTATATTTTTTTATTAAACATTCATAAATACATTTAATGATACAGGAACTAATTGGTGTATTTATCACCCTACATTTTTTTTATGTCACTTAAGCTTCATTTAAACATTTCAAAGATGGTTAATTTATTAATAGGAAAAGTTAAAAACCACATAAAAGAAAATTAGAAATATTAAAAGATAATTAGAAAAATTAAATTATGATAATACAAAAAATTTATAAAAATTTGCATTATAATAAATTTTTCATAATAAATTAAAGTTAAAATTAATCTAACATATTATAAATATATTAAAACATAGCTACATTTTAAAGCATAGCTGATATAGAAAAGTTAGCAATTTGTTAAAGAAAAAAATGCATTAATCTCATTATTGTACACATGCACTGATTTGAATACAATGAGGGAAAATCAGAATCATGACTGCAATAAACAGAGAAATTCAATTAAAATCTGACCAATATTGAGTATGTGTGTTTTTTTTTTTTTTTTTTTTTGATAACCATAATTTCAGTTAAAGCTAATAAAATAATTATTAAAAAACTAAATGTGAATCAATATAATAAATTTTTTATCCTATTATATATGTGTGTTAAAATGGTTCATTTTAAAATATCATCTAAGAAAGAATAAGATTAAGATAAAAATAATGGCATCTATTCAAAAAATGATACAGTATTGCATAAAAAATACCTAATGCAGGACTGGCACAGAAATATTGTCGCATAAATGGATACAAAACAGGGATTCTCCACATTAAAAATACAGCAAAATTAACAGCTATGATTGACAAAGCAACTTTTTGACCTTCAGTCTGAGACTGCCACCAAAATTGCATCTGTAAAATAGTCAATATAAACCATTGTTACAAAATATGTAAATTTTTTCTAAGAAAACATTTTACTGGAACAAAACACATTTACTCAAATCCAAGTTCTAAAGATTTAATAATTGTAACAGTATTAACTTTTCTTTCATTAATTACTCATCAAGTAAAAATATAATGAATATTATTTTATTGGTAACATCAAAAATCGGCCATTGAAACTGAAATATTTAGAAACATATTTAACAGAAATTATTGCAAATATTCAGCTTAATAGTCAAAAGACAAATGTTATAAAAATATATTGTATTTCAGCATAAAAAAGCAAATTTCCTAGAAAGTATTTGGATTTTTAATCAAAAGCAAAATATTTCTTAAAACTTGCATTTAGATAAACATAATATTAATTAATATAATTATTGTGTATACAAATCAAATTTAATTAATAAAGAAATTTCCATTATTTCGTTTTTATTTTCATAGTTTTTATATTTTAAATAACCTTAAATATGACAGCTTTTTTTTTTTTTTTTTTTTTTTTTTTTTTACATGGAATTATTTTGAGTATACATAAATAACTAATTAAATACAAAAATTAAGTGCTTTAAAAAAATCAAGAGATTTTTTAGGATTAGATTATTTTTATCAATTGTAAAAATAATATATTTGATATTATAAAAGTACCAAGAAATAATTTTTCATTAATATAAAAACCATTAGAAACAAAACTGCATCAACAAAATGGATAATGATCAAAAATTAGGTGTCACCTATTTAAATCATGATAGCTGATAACTCTGAATGTGCTTTGAGACATTGTGAAAGTAAATGTTTAACATTTCTAAATTACAATAACTTGGCTTTTTTTTTTTTTAATTTTTAACAATAATCATTTATGAAGCCTTTCATAAAGGATAAAAACTGATACTTTAATTTAATATTATGTAAATTTTAAAAAATAATTTTCTGGTACAAAATATAATTTACTTTATTTTTCACCTTTTTCAAACATAAGAATGGAACTAAAAATATCAATTAGTTTTTAACCCCATAAAAACTACTAATTTCAATAAAAAATTAACCAATTATTATAAAAGATTTTATAAGTACTAAAATAATTTCAAATTTTTCTGCTTAAAAATATTATAAAAATACCATAGTTCAGTACAAAAATAGTAGTATAAAAATATTAACAAAAATACTACAGTTCAATAATTAAAAGATAAGAAAAATATTTTATAACTAATCAATTCTATCTGCCAAATGAAATCAAGACTTTTCTAATAAATTAATCCATCATTTCAAACAATAGTGGTAAAATATTCATCAAATGGAAAATAATTTTTGCATCAAAAGAATATGTTTAAATTATCAATAAACAAAAAATAATATTATAAATTAATTTTAACATAAAAGAATAGAAAATTAAAATTTACTAAAATAGAATAAAACTTTAAATATTATAAAATAAAACTACCAATTTACAAGAGTTGTTAATTTTATATTAAATAATAACAAAATAAAATATTTTAATTGTGTTCTTTTAATGCAAATATTTTTACAAAAAACTCAGTATAGTAGTTATTAAGATAGAAATAAAATTATATGAGAATTTATATTGTTCTTATTGCCCTAAGTAATAAACATTCTGACATAAATGAATGTCGCTGATTACTATATCAAAATTTAAGATAAAATTCTGATTTTTATTTATATAAATATTTGATAATTTATATAAATCCTTAAATTCAAGAAAGATATTTACTTTTTTTACATAATTATTTCAGCAGAAAATAAAAATTCTTAGCTTTAGTAAGTAAATAAAGAAAGCACAATAAACATAAAAAAAAAAAAAAAAAAACTTAAAATTTAAAAACATCATTTTTACTTTTAATTAGTTTTAAATGCAGCAAATGTTTGCTATACAAATAAAAAAATTAAATTATATAAATTATTACATTTAATTCACTTACAACGATCATTTAAGATACAAATTAGGCATTTAATTTGTTCTACTAAATAAAATTATTGGACAGCTGTGAAAAACTACACAGAAAACTTCATAATGAATAAAATATTCACTAGAAAAAACACACACCATTTTTCAATTTTAAAATATTAATTAGAAATTGCTATTTAATGAATAAGTACTTTTCTTCTAATTTCCAAACGCTTGTAAGATGGGAAATATGATTCAAACATAGGGCCAGCATGTTGGCTCCTGAAGCGCATAGCGAACTTTCGCATTTCTTCATATTGCCAGATTGTTGCTGCTACAAAACTACAGCCGCTAAACTAAAAGGAAAGGACAAGAACTTAATATTAAGCCACAACTTTAGCATAATCTAACAGTATATTTTCATGTTATGAGTTTTCAAAAAATTGCTCATTTCTTAAAAATATACTTTTTATAAAGAAATGATGGAAAAGATAACATGATTAGCAAATGAATACCTTTTAGTGATCCTCCTATTCAATTAATATTTTTACATAAAAATATTCAATAAAAAACAAGTTTTGTTATTTTAATATAAAGATCTAAATTATTACCAATCATATATTTAATGGGTTTAATTAAAACATCAATTTGTTAAGCTTAATCAAAAATATTTAAGGACTTACAAGATTATAATGTTAAGTGACAAGAATTAAACAATTATCAAAGCTTTGTAATCATTAGATGGACATCTTGCCTATCTAATGATTACAGAGCTTATATAAGATTTACCTTTGTACTTTAATGTGCAACAAAAAGAAATTTCTTAATCTAAGAGAAATTTTCATAAGCACTATGTTGTTGCTTTTAGAAATTCAGAAAATAATTACAACAAATTGAAGATACTGAATATTTTAAGCTTAAGGATAGCCCAGAAAACATAAATTTTTGTTTTTATTTTAAAGTAAATATGAGAAAGACTGTTTCTTGTTGGAAATGCAGATAGTTTTCTCAAGCTGACATTGCATAATATTTTTTTCTTCTAGACCTTATAAAAAAAATTTCAAGCTAGAAAATTAATGATTTATGTTTGTTAAATTATTAAGGCTTTTATTATTTATTTGTGTTTGTAATAGGTAAAGGTTAAATTGTAAAAGCCAAAATTTTTTTCATAATATCTTATATCTAATAAAATATTTTGAAATGAAGAGCTAGATTTTAAAAATCGTCATTTACGAAAAGATTATGCCCTTTAAAATAGTGTATAATTTAAATCAGTAAAATAACACTTATATAACTTTAAAAAAAAAATGTGTTTCCGTAATTAAGTATTAGAATAAACAATCATAAAACAGTTGCCATAAATTATCAATGAAAATTAAACAATGCAAATTTGATTAGGAAATTTTTATTTTTGTTTTAACTATCATGACTTTATTGTGAGCATTTTAACTTTTTAACAAAATAATGAAACTAGCTTTGAACTACAATATTAGAAAAATGATGAGATATATAACAATTGATTGAGAAGTGCTAATGATAGATAAGTAATGATTGATACAAATTTATGAATTAAAATAAATTGGTCATAACAATTTGCTATTTAGAGCAAATTCAGAGATGATCAGATATACTTTTCTACATTAATTTCTAAAATAATTTATAGTGCCTTAATTAAGAAAATGGTTTAATGATGGCAAAATATTAAGAAACAACAAGCAATTTTGTTCAAAGCTAAAGTAAAAATTATAGATTGTCTAAAGAAAGGTGAAAATCCCAAAACTATTAACAAAACTTTTAGTGTGTCGTTGTTTCTGATTCTATCTGGTGTAGCATTGCTACACAAGATCCATCAGCCTCTCAACCCTCACAAAATCAAGAAACAGCAGGAAATGCACAAAAAAATCCTCCTTGGTAAATGCCAGACAGAAAAGAAAGTATTGGGGGCTAGCCTAGTTGACACCTGCATTCACAACAGGTAAGAAAGAGCTTACATTTGCCATCAAATTTAAGATCATGAAAATGGTCACTAGCACACATAGAATATGTAGTCTGGTCAGCTCTAGAACCCTTTTTCATATAGAACCCTCTACCCAAGCCCTGAACCCACCCCTGTTTATTCTGCACAATGGATGATGTAATATAATCTAGAGAAAACATAAAGCTTAGGGTAAAGAGTAAGGGGATAACTTCTGTTAGGCAGGGCCTCAGGGTACAAGACTGACTTTGCTTGTTAGTATTAGCTAAGAAAAATGGAGTGGCCTTCACTCCTAGGGTGGCCCTACCAAGAATGTAAAAATTCACGACATTCACCCACTCCTCCCTGCTATTTTGGCACTTACAAATTCAAAGTATAATGAAAATGTTTATTTCTGTAGAATAAGCTTAAAAAGTCTAGAAAAAGCATTGCTTTGTAGTAGATTCCTAGTCATTGTGACATTTTGGGAAATGAGCAAGCTGATAGGCTTGCTAAAGT
>JAPDSC010003700.1:78089-130886 GCA_026290005.1 Latrodectus geometricus | reverse complement strand
GATGCTGAAGACAGACGTAGAATAAAAAAATAAATATAAACTTTTATAAATAAACAAAAAATTCCTAACTAAATAAATAGAGAATTTTATCAAATAGATATTTAAATTTAAAGCATATCACATTATAGAATATTTTGAACTAATGGAAAGCTCTTGTGTGGGATAGGGTCAGGTAGAGGAAGCTAGGAGAGGCAGCCTTTGCCTGTAATAGGCGATAGTGCTTCTTAAGAAATTATTTTTGATAAAAAATAAACTATTTAATTTTATTGAAACATTATAACAAAAAGGCAAATTTTCTCAATAAGTAAAGTATAGGCAAATAAGTAAAGCATATCAATCTACTAGATTACAACACAAATTTTGTTTTGAACCTATTGCAAAAATTTTATTCAGTTTAAGTAATTTATAGTTATTTTAAATTTTAATAGTCATATGTTAAAGAATTTTTTGTCATCTTCATTTACAATTTGTCAAACATTCTACAAAAGTAACCTTTTGTAATATTTCCCCCATAAGTAACTAGTGACCAAATCCATCATAGGTTGCAATACCAGGGGAACCAGTCTTCTTTTAGAAAAATGCATTTATTTAAACAAAATGAAGTAAAACATTAAATATCAAATATCAGCATTAAATAGGAAGTCATCCATCTAAATATTCTGACAATCATAAACAATTTTGAGAACTTTCCTATATTTTGAGTTTTGCCACTATATTTGAAAATTTGACTAACAAAATACTGCTTTATAATTTTCCTCATATTAAATTTATCTCATATTAAAATTTTAAAGTAGTTTTGCATACCTTTTAAATTTGTAATTTTAGTAAAAAGAAATTTTTTTATTTTTTTATTTTTTTTTTTTTTTTTTTGTTTTTTTTTGTTTATAGTTTTAAAATTAGTACGTATTATAATAGCTTTTGAGAACTTTTCTCATTTCATATCAATTTAATATAATATAAAAATAAAGTAATTTTAAAAAATAAAAACCAGATAAAGAAAATTATGGTCATGAAAAACAGTTTTTCCCAAAAGAATGTATTAATAATGCTTCCATAAAATAGGAAAAAAAATTAAATTAGATTTTAAAATTGAAGACATTTAAATGTAAATTCACTGTAATATAAGTTCACATAAAAACTAATTAAACATTACTAAATTTAAGTAACATACATTAAGTACTTCTTAACTCATTTTAATGAAAAAAATATAAGATTATAATCTATAATTGTTATAATCTTTCTCTAGAACTTACAGTAATAGTGAACAGAAATGGTTTAATGAGACTTCGAGCTCCAAAACTAGTAGATATAGTTTCTATTTCACCAAGCTCCCCTTCATTTTTCTTGAAGATATTTTTTGTGGACTTTGATTGACGATTAAAATATTTTGTAAAATCTGAAAACATCTTACATCTAAAAAAAGAAGTAATTTTAAAGAATACTTGAAATTTAATTATTTCACAAGATTAGTATATTTCAATTACATTATGAATAATAAATTTTACTGTTTTATGAATAAATATAAAGATATTAAAACAAAATCTCTTAACATATTATTTCCTAACAAATCTATTAAGTAATATGAAAATCCATATCTATAAATACTGTCATATCTCTTTAAATTAAAATGATTTAATATTAAGAATTTTTGGTACTTTAAATTAGCAGAAGCTAATTTAGCATCAAAACTTAAGCAGAATTAGCACTTAATTCATAGTTAGAAAATTTATTTTACTAATTATGAAAAGTTTACATTAAAAAGAAATTTTCTAGTTATAAGTAAATTTCTTGGAAATTCAATCGGCTTAAAAAGCTGCAGTGGCACGAATGCATATGTACTGAATTTTTTAACAGTTAAATTTTTAAAATAGTTTATAAAAATTATTAGCTTTATATATTCAGCATTTTTACTTTTAATATTAAGTATGTAAAAAACCTTATTTAAATAAATGCACATAATTTACGACATTTTTTGCTCAAAAAATTTATCTTTGGAAAATACATTATTTAAAACAATGGCATTTCTATGTGTAATACTGTCATCAGTTTATGTTTCTCTTTTGTTATTTTTTATTCATTTTTTACCATAAACATTTATAGTAGAGGTCTAATAATCTGCATTTTTTAGACAAATGATGATTTAGACAAATGAAATTAAAAATTTGATGGCTCACACGATTACCATATTATCTAAAAGAAACTTTAGTGTCAAATATTTCAATGCAATAAGTCACAAAATCTATCTTGAATGTCAACATTTGAAGCTAATTCACAAGAAGACTTTTCCTAAATTAAAATTCAGAAAATTTAGTCTTGTGATTGCATCGTCTTAGAAATACAAAATGAAATATTGCTCAATATATTTTTGATAAAAATATTTCATTATCTTATTCAAAAATATTCATATTCATCAACTTCTTCTAATTAATGATTTAGTCATTGAGATTAGCATATATAGCTTATTTAAAAATTATATTTTATAATAAAATTAGCTGAATTTTGTATCATCCTTATTATAATTTAATCAGGAATTATTTTCATTCTGAAACTTTATTAATTTACAATCAATGGAAGCTTAAACTTCATTTAGTTTTAACATCAAAATTAATGCTTTAACCTCTTTAAATTTGTTTTGGCTTTACAAACAAATTTAAAGATTTCTTGTATTTTAAGTTTAAAGAGCCCGAGACGTTTGGTTCTTTTTATATCAATTATAAAATGTAATTATGCAAAAACGTTTTTAACCTTTCGTTTTCTATAATTATAATATCCGTAGTTCAAATTTTTTTTATAATTTTTATAGATAATAATCACTGCTAAAAATGAATAGTCTTTTAAAGTGCTGTTTCATTCTTAATTTTTTTAATGGGTTATTTTACAATAAATGAATAAAAAAGGAAACGCTTAGTTAAATAATTAATAGAAGTTCAATAGAAGCAAAAGCATTATTGATAGATATAGAGCAATTACTGAATTACTTGCAAGGATTTAATCAGTTGATTTGATTCAGTTGCATAATAAAAATAATTAATTTGTAGGAGCCAAAAAAATTTATTTAAGAATAAGACTGAAATTCTGTAATTTTACGCATTTTATGTCTATACAATTTAAAAAAATGTATTCAAAATAAAAATAAAAATAATTTCCACACATTAATTCAACTATAAAAGAAAATAATCTGGCATATTCTTTTAAAAAAAAAAATAAGGAACATTTAATTTAACGCACATACCTTGGCTGACACAATCGCCGCTGAACTAAACTTGATAACATTATTAAACCGATCAAAACTTTTTTCTTTTGTTTTGATCATTGAATTGCGTTTCCGGCTTCCAAAGCTGCAAATATCTAAAGTGCTAACCAATCTATAATTTTAGACCTGACTCAAATAAAGTAGGTGACATAGCAGCTGGCAATGTTCTTTTTACACGGAGTTGCATAATCTTGCCAGCGTATGGACCACAGACCAAGATAAAAATATATAAATATTAGTCATTGGAGTATGGATATTGGAGTTTATCAATTTCTCAATATGATTATTCTTAATATGATTGCAAAATTGTTATAAAAACATTATATCTACAATATATCTATTTCTAAGAAACAAAAAGCATATTTTCATAAAAGTAATAGAAATCTAAGCAAATATTTACTATAATTCTATGAATCATATACATTTAAAAATAATATCAAAACAATTCATAAAATTTCTTTTTTCAAATTTGCTGTCCAACAAATTATCTAATTAATTCAAAAATATCTGAACTCTTGCTGCTCTTAATAGCTCTCGTCAGTCTCTCTTTCGCCTTTGAAACATGACACGTTAACAAAACATGACGTAAATACCGCCCCTTTCCAAGTAGCAAAATATCACTGCAATCTTGCCCAAGATAGCCCCAATAGTGAACCCAATAATGGGTGCCAAATGTTATCCAATTAGACTTACCATTGTTAGCCAATATTAGTCCTGTTAGAGGTGGTGAAATTTCCCAAGTATAGAAAATGTTGTTGCACCAGCATACTTCCCTGTACATAATCCAAAATTGGGCTCTAACAGTTAATAGAAGTAGCCAGGTGAGAGTTTTCGTAATTCAACAACAGGGATCAAGCAGATGATCCCTAATACTTGACCTGCCACCTCCAGGGGTATCATTTTCCTTTGGAGTAAATTGCAACTATGACCTATTTAATGAATCCCAGATGCTTTTAGTGAAAACAACGGATCTTCGGTAAACCGGGATTCAACTTTGCTACCTTGTGATAATGAGAATGACACCCTACGAGAATGCAACCACGTCCTCAATGTAGAAAATGTCAAATTAAGTCAATACATAGAGCTAGGAAACATAGAGCTACTCTTAGCTCTATGAACCAATATTAAACCAATAGTGGATACCTCATAATAAGCAATATCTCATAATAAGCAAACATTGGTCTTATAATTGCAGCAATCTTGGGCATGACATAATAAGACCAATATAGGGAGTTTATTGGTCTTATCATGGAATGCTATAAATTTTTTTCTTCTAAAATATAATATAGCAAGTTTAATCCAATATGGCTACCCATTTTTCTACATTATTTAGATGCTTTTTTATTAAGAATTTACTGACTTACTAATAAAGATTAAATTTTATTTTTTCCAAATACATTTTAAATTTTATATCTCCAGAAACCTGTTTTATAACTGTTCAATTTTATAATTATTTTATTCATTATCAATGGTGATTTAAAATAAAAATTGCTTCAATTGTAAGTTTGCTTTTTACAGTATTTGTAATAATGCTTGGTAAAAATGAAAAATATTATCCATTTAAATTTGAAATTATAATCTAACTTAAAATATTTCTTATTTTTATTTATAGAAATATTATATATTTTTTCATAAGCAGTTAGTACATGCTATGTTTCATATCTTAATTCTAATAATGTTCATTTGATTTATTTTTCAGTAAAGCTAAGTTTTTCATTTGATTACGTTTCTAAAAGGTTGTTTAATTAAATCATAGCTATTTATATAAAAATTAATCTATTTTTGTAGAATGGACAAACTTTTTTAATATAGACAACAATTTTTGCAGCCAATATATTAAAAACATCTTTAAATTTGCAACTTAAGTTTTGCTATGTAGAGAGTTTTCTATTCAAGTCAAACCTATATAGAGAGTTTATGCTTATGTTTTCAAGGCAAACATAAACGTAAAAGAATGAATTTGCTTTTAATAATAATTAATAATCTAAGTTTATCTGTGTAATTCCGTATTGAATATTGTATTAAAAAATCTCACTAAATAAATAATAATGGAAAAAGAAGCATTATAAAACTTTATAACTCATTTGCATTGTTAATAAGTTATTCATATTTTTAGATTGTTTTTATACTGTTGAAATAAAGTGTTTCACGAATATTTGAAATTTTAATAGAAAGAACGGTATAAAATTATTTTATTAAATGTAAGGATATTTTATTTGTATAAACGTTTAAGGGGAAATGTTAAAAATG
This sequence comes from Latrodectus geometricus, assembly GCA_026290005.1. NCBI lineage: Eukaryota > Metazoa > Arthropoda > Arachnida > Araneae > Theridiidae > Latrodectus > Latrodectus geometricus. The sequence goes on along the minus strand of JAPDSC010003700.1, from coordinate 125,383 downwards.
AATTTTTAATAATACAGTAATTCAATAAATGTATAATCTTTTAGTATATATGTCAAATGTATAAATATATAGATGAATATTAATACGCATTGATATCAAATTTATGGTGAAATCAGCCCTTATTTCCATAACATAATATTTTTAGTAAACAGTCTACTGCTGTAATTGTATAGTTTTAATCTAATTCACATCTCTGTACTAATTTTGCAATTAAAAACTTTTACAAATGTAGCATTAAAAAATTGTTAGGATTCAATCATATACTGCAATTAAATTTTTTGAATTTACAAAACTAAAAATAAAATGTTAATTGGTGACAATTTGAATAAATATATTTCTTCCAGTTTTTATATGCATAGGTTTTAATCCTAAAAAATTATTCTTAAAGTAAAAAATTAAAGTATTAACCTTAATTTTTTACACTAAAATTAACACTTGAATTTTTAAATACATTATTTGCTTAATAAATTTTCTTAAGCAATAAATATTAATTTATCAGCCTGCTTTTAAAAAATTTTTGTATAGAAATGATGAGAAAATAAGATTTATTTGGAACAAAATTGAGTTTGGTATAATTAAGTTGCAAAAATGGAAAATTAAAAAAAATTCCTGATTTTAAATCAGTACATCAAATTTTTATTTAGGTTTACGAATAATATTTCAAGAAAGTTGATATTGAAAGAGAAACATATATGTCTGACACCCAAACTGGAAAAAAAAATTTCTGCTTTTCAGATTTAAATAAAGGAAGATTACACTTTCCTAATTCTGATGTCATTACAGTTGTAAGTTTTTCTTTCATAATAACCCAAAAATTATTGTCACCTGATTATGAAGGTAAATTTCTTAAGGAGTCTAACCAAAGAAAATTTATGACTCAATTAATAATGTCGTTAATGAATAACTTTGAAATTTACAATGATGTAGATACTTGTTTCTCTGGCCATACACCTGAAGACATAGTAAAGCGAATTGTTTGGGTGACGTCTAATATACTTTTGAAAAATTATTGTCAAAATAAAAATGATACGTCAAAAAAAAACTCCAAGAAAACGAAAATTAAAAACATTAGAAAAATAACATTTCATTAGTTATGAAATTATATTTCTAGTTTGTTGTTGTTGTATATAATTTCTGTTTTATTTTTTGCGTTATTCACTCATTTATTTAAATTCAAGAATATGCAATTTTATCTAATTGTGACATTAAAATTCAAATGTTTAACATCATAGAAATATTTTCTTAACAAATAAACAACTGAAAAAACAATCTAATTTTTTATGTCTTACTATTTTTCAATAAATGAATATTTTCAATTGTGTCTAGTTGTAATACGATAGATAATATAAAAATTTAATATTTTTTTTAAATTATCAATACTTTTGACTTAAAGCCGTATTTCAATTTTAGTGTAAACTACTACTTGTTTTAACATTAAGTTTCTTTAATGTTAAACAAGTGCTGTATTAATTGTGATTGGAATTTGATATAGTTATGATATTAAAATTCTAATATTAAATTTTACATATCACTGTTCCAGTAAAAAATAACAGGGTTAACAATTTTAAAATTTCCTATTCTTATTAAGATTAAAATTTCCTATTCTATTTTTTTTTTCTGATAAAAAAATAAATATCAAGTAAAGCAAAATTCTTTTATCGTTGAATAACGAACAGTTAAGTTATTTTAAAAAATTACTTCAACAAATCAAAAATTAATATCAAAAAGTAAAAATAATTTTAGTTTTATTAAATTTAATGTGATATTTTACTTAAATTATGAAAAGAAACTAGACATTTGAAGGTATCGCGCACAAATTTTGCTTCTTTAGCCAATATATCAGCGATGGCGAAAATGTCAATAAGCCTTATTCCGATGACTCCTAACTCACGCGCTCAGGCCTTGTATTCTAGGGGGTGTTGGCTAGACTGTCCTCACGCTACAAGAAGCGTTTTCGCCGCCAGTACTGACAAGCATTCCTTCGAGAATTATCACAGACGAGAGAATAAAGGCCTGCTTCGCAGGCCAACACTCTGTATCCACACATAGATAACAGACATGAGTTAGTTAGTTTTCAGTTTTGTGAAGACGATTAGTCGTGACTTTTAGTGAAGCTGTCTGAGGTATTTGAGACCTTTGAGCTGTTTCTTATCGTATCTGACGAATTGTGCTGTATTAATTGTGATTGTCACAGCTGGAATTTTTTCGAATAAAAGTCTTGTGTGCATTAATTGGTTGTTTTATTCAACTCTCAATCAACACGAACCCCGAAGCGCGGTACAATATATACCTGAAGAAATTATTGTTTCATATTTATATTACTGAGAATGTTTATGTGTTATTATGTTTGAATAAAGAAAATCATTTTTAAACCATCTATATCCTGAAATTTTATAGTAAATTTTTGGAAGTAATTTAAGTAATATCGATTCACATTTAAACTGTCGATCTAATTTTAGTTGAATATAAATAAGCAATGTGGTTTACATTTTATCGACGATTAAGTCATAACATTTAGTGTTCTTAAAATTCATAAACCATTTTACAAATACAAGGAATACAAGAAAGTTTTTGCCGTTTTTAAAGACTCAGAAGAAAATGATCTACAGAAAGTGTAGCCTATTGTTAATCCTTGAAGTTATCATCACCGTCATCAAGCACCCTCTGCCAACGTGTGTCTAGCTGTGTAGTCTCCTTGCATAACTGGAGATAGAATCGAGGATTTTGAAACACAAAGAAGTCCGTGAGCGCTTGGCGTAAATCTGCTTCATTGATGAAGGATTTTCCATAGAAATGATTGTCCGGGGAAGAGAAGAGGTGGTAATTTGATGGTGCAAGGTCAGGTGAGCAAAGAGAATGGCACAAAGTCTCCCATAAAAATCGCTGTATGGTATTCCTGGCCCCCACATGAAATGCGGCTTTACATTATCGACTAAGAACCCTTGTGATTAACCAGTGCTGTCTTTTCTGTTGCGATGTCTGTGGTACACATTCCAACTGCTGCGAGTACGGTTCTGCAATGACCGTTTGGCCATTAGTAACAGCTCATTGTGAACCAGTTGACGACTAATCAATCCATCAGACACAAAGCATAATCTCGTGTGGTTTCATAAGTGTTATTCGCTGTGTGGGACAGTATCCTGAGATGTCAACCAATGTTTGAAACGCTTAGTACCCACTTTTCGTCACTGTTCAGAACTCTATTGAATATGGATGTGCTACATTGGAGACAAAGCATCGATAAACAAGCTGCCACACATTGTTGCAATTGGACTTCCAGCAGCGTTTGAGGAACCTACTTGCTCAGCCTGTACGATTTACCTAAGCTGTGTAGATGAAGTCTAACTGTTTCAACGGTAACGTTAAATTTTCTGGCAACTTCACAACATGTTTGACTACTGTCCTCAATAGCCGTTTGACGACTCAATAAACTCCAGAGAATTCCGCACTTTGGAAACAAAACTGAATGTTGCCAATAAAGTACTTGCGCCAAACTTGTATTTTCACCATTAGAATAAACTTAAAGGGTTGCATATTTTCTCTTAATCCCCTACATTAGAATTGCCGGTATTTCAGTGCAAACGACTCTCATAAACTTAACATCACGTGAAGTCACAATTCGAGTTGGGTCGATTCGCACTCATTGTCCAATGAATATTCGAGATTTCTATTAGGCTTGCTATATGAAAACAACTCTGTTTAACTAGATTTAATAATCCTTTTCTGGCTTACAGTTTTAAGGTTGCCATATTTTTACTCGGTGGATTCCAGATTTCATGAATTCTTATTTGGGAATTTTGTCTGTAACCAAATTTTATTTGATTCAATATGAATGTGCGCCATCTTGTTATTACACTGCTCAAAACAGTTAAAGGATATTGTAACTTTTATATAAAATAAAGATAAAAGAGAATTTTTTTTGCCGAAAATAGGAGAAGAGAATCACAAATAAAAAATTTTTCTGATTTTCAAACTGTGGAGTATGCTAATTTTGAGTTCAACGTCAAAAACGTCGCTTTAAAAGCAATGAATGAAATTTGATTTTCAACTGAATGAAAGACAATGAAGATAAGGATGATCGGCATTCAGTGACTGTTTTGTTTCGATGAGTGCGATGGCTCAGCGAAGTCATTTAACTGATTCAGAAGCTTGGAGAGTTGTTGGTAGGTTAGAAGGAGGCTTAACCCAAGTCGAAGTAGTGCAAGCCATTGGAATGTAACAAAGTGTGATTTCCAGGATCTGGAACATTTTTTTTTTTTTTTTTTTTTTGGAGACTGGAAGTGCAATGCGGAAGATAACTGCAGGCCACATCGTGCTGAGCTGGTTGAGGATTTCTATCTCGAGGAAGAAATCGTACGAATGCAATGGCCAGCGTGTTCTCCAGACATGAATCCAATAGAGCACGTTTGGGACACTCTAGGAAGACGAGTTACTGGCCACCAACCATCCCCACAAACTCTCCAAGAACTGGAAAGAGCTCTTCTGGAAGAGTGGGACAGAATACCCCAACTCGTGATTAATAGCGTGTTCATTGACTCCATGCCTCAAAGGTGTTCAACGTAGCTGGCCGTCCATGGAAACCATACCCCCTACTGAAAATGACTTCCTTTGAAGACAACACCTTTTCTTATTCTTTTTTTCTCATATGCACAAACTGTGTTTTTTCCTTTTGTACTCTAATGTGCAATTAAATGTATTTTTTTCTGCCAAATATGTGTAATTTATTCTCATATAACCTACTACGTCGGACGACCATGAATCAATCAACTAAAAAGTTTCTCAGCCACAAGACCCACCTAAAAACACAATATCCTTTAATTGTTTTGAACAGTGTATATTCAATCAATTTTACCATTAGAATCATTATTTTTAAAATTATGGAAGCCAATCTTTTGCCAATCAAGAATGTGGTATCGATACCTTTAAGGAGAGAAAATCTTTATTTTCAATAAACCTATGATGAACCTTGCTTTAGAAATAAGTTTGTAAAATTATTTTTATAATCTATTTTAGTTGGTTAAGTCTAAACCATTCATAGTATTAGTATAAATTCATTGTATAATCATTCACATAGTTCAAGATTTTTTAATTCTTATAAATTTAATTTAAATCTTGAACTTAATAAAAAAAATGTGAATTTGCTTACATCTAAGTACTATGATAAAAATATGATACAATTATAAAAAAAAATTTTAACTGTATGATATGAATTTTAGTTGTAAATAAATAAGTTAATATTTTGTTCTATTTTGAAATATAACAAGATATTAAAATCGAAATCTTGTGAAAAAACAAATTCTTTTGTGTGGAATTAATTCATGTAATGCTTCATTTTAATATATATAATCTTAGAATAGTTGAGCATATTTTTAAGGCTCCTTTCTAAATTTTCTTAACAAATATATATTACTTTCCCTCTGGAAAATGGAAGATCTCAGGCAGATATTTTTCCTGTTACTTATTTCATTTTCATTGGGAATGAAATAATTTAAAATTATATTTTTTTCATCAGAGTTCACACCATATTTTTATTTGCTAAATTCTTTTATTATTAACTTGATAGGAGTGAAGGATACCAGATATCTGTGGATGAGCGAGTAATTTCTGACTGGAATGCAGCCTGCACTTGAAAAGTAGAAAAAGATTAGGGAGACAATACCAACGGCTAAAGTATCAGCTGTTGGTTTTGTTTCCCTAATTTTTGACTTTAAGATTTCTCAATATATTCATAAAGGATTTTCATTGTTTTTTTTAATCAATTTCACTCTAAAATTTTGTTATTTTTTTAAGTTACTTTAATAATATGTATTATTAATTAAATAATATGTATTATCAAAATGTAAGAAAAATTTTACTATTTACTTTAGTGTTTGTTCATTCATACTGTGAATATTTCAAATAAAATGCTTTTGTACTACATTTTATTGAGTGCTCTAAAATAGTCTTGATGTATTTTTTAGCTCTGTAAGTAAAACTATTAAAATCACGAAAGTTTTTATTTATTTTCACAAATTATATATTTGTTAGCTTGTGTTCTTGAATCAGGATCTAGATGGGGTTTTTAATTTGTGCACATTCATTATTGCATATTTTTGTACAGATTAAAATTCTTTTCAGATCAATCATGAAAGCTAAAGAATAATTAAGATATTCCTAATCAGTGTTTCAATTACTGTTTATATATTAAGCATTTCCATTTATAATTCATGACAAATGCATTGTATTATATATGTGATATTTAAAAATATATCAATTTTACTTCTTTTATGTTATAATTACTTGCTTTTATTATTGTTACGATTTTTTTACACATTTCTTATAAAATTACACATCAGATTATGGAAAATATATTAAAATTTTCTTCTGCCTAGTTCTGGCTTCAAATATTATATAGTTCAATGTTGTTCTTTTTATCCTAGTAAATGCTGATTTAGAACTTTTGCATGCTAACACTGAGACCAGTAGCAAGAAAAGTAATGTAGAAATTTGGGCTAAAAACAAATTAAAATTTTTTCTGGGAAATTATCCTCAATGTAACTGAAGCTGTACGTATACCTGGCAAGTGACCATAACCAATGTAATCAGGGTTGATGATGGTCTTCTTTTAGTACTTCTATTATGATTTTTTATCCTCGTAGCGATCTGGATTATCAAAAATAAATCCTTAATTTAAAACAAGGAATTTCTGAGAATACTTTTGGCAGATTTGATTCCAGATTTAGATTATTTCACCATCGAAAGCACAGAAGAGTAGATTTTCACTAGTTGTGAACTTTACAATAAATGATATTCAAAAATATTACGATGACAAATATTTAAACCAATAAAATCTTTTAAAATAGTCATCAGAGAATGTAATGTTTAATATGAATATTTGGAACAATTTAATACGAATATTTATAAAAATATATTAATTTTGAAATATATGAATCTATTAATAATGTTTTGTTTAAGACTTACAGAGAGAAAGTATATATACTTATTAATAAACGTATGATTTCGTTTATAATTTTGTTTTATTATATTAGAGTTTCTATTGCTAAAAAATTGAAAATGAGTGGAAGAAAGGTTTGTAACACGTGTTTCTGTTATTTTCCTCTTTTATTTCTATTTAGTACGAAGCTAATGATCTAACTTTGGATGATGATGGAAATTTTTAGCATATTGTTTTTTGCTAAATTTATACTATAAATATATACTAAGATTTTTTTAACCAATTTTCCTTTAATTTTGAACATGAATTATATCAACTTGATTTATTTCACCAATAAAGAAAAAATCATGCAAAGAAGGGTTAAATGAAGATAAAATTCTTAAGCAAAAAAGGGGGAAAAAAAAGGAAAATGTCAAAAATATAAACTGTTTCTGTTCATTTACAATAAAACTATCAGGAATTCATAAAAAGAAATTACTAACATTAAAAATTGTACCCGCTCTCTTGCTAGACTTAAATAAAGTCTAAAAGCAGAAATTGTAACCAAAACTTTTTGAACCCAAAATGGCACATTTTTTAAAATGTGGGACGAAGATCTTGGCTGAATGGTTTATAGTTCACTTTTTGGACTGCGAGATAGAAAGGTATATCAAACAAATCTGATTAGTAAACAGATTACTTTTTTTCATTCTTACTATGCTTATCAACCAGGTTAACCGACAGATGGTGCGGATTATTTTAGGGAGTTTTATTTTTTTTAGTTATCAAAAATGCGTTTGATAAGGTATCACAGGAAATCCCTCATCAACAAGTTAGAATTAATGAAACTATCGATTCTTGAATTAAAAATCTATTTATTGACAAGTTTATGAATGCATTTCTCACGGCCATTTCACGAAACTAACTCGAGAGTAGCCTAACACGGAGTTAACTTACCGATTATTTTTCACAAATACAACTTAAATTCTATGAGACATTTGTGAAAACTTGGTTCAAGAAACTTTGGCATTTATGCATATTTATTGCATGCTAATTTTAAAGCATCTAATTAAATTACGAACTTCGGTATTTAATTGTTAGTTGTTTCATGGCGATTTATTTTACAAACAGGGAAATATATATTACAATTTCAAACATTTCAAAAGTAAATTTACAACATAAAATAAAACTCAAATTTTTGAAAAGGAATAGTTTTATATTTTAAGCAAAATAAATTGAGAAAGTAAAAATCATCAAATTTATTTAGAATAGTTATGTGTATAAGGATTACATAAATTTCAAATTCATTAAGTTTCTGCCTCATGAGATTCTATTTTTATATAAATAAGTAATAATAAAACCTGTTAAATATCAAAATTTTTATTCATACATGTTTATTTAATCATCTCAAATATTCTCAATGGGTTCGATTCCATTTTGTTTTACAAAACCTGATTTTTAAATTTCATGTAATATAATTAAAAATGGATTTTGTAATGAGTTTACCAAAGTGTTATAAAATTGTGTAGAATAATTTTCAATAGTATGTCATTAATGAAACATATATGTTGTATCGTATTAAGTAGTGTTTTGTTTTTTGTTTTGTTCTAACAAATACATTTTCTAAACTTAAGCACTCCATTTATATATATTTATATTATATACAAATATTAATTCATTTTTTACCCATATTGACTTCATAAAACTTGCAAATGGTAAAAGAAACGTGAATTTCCAGGTATTCTGCAAAAAAGAAGTTTTTGATACTGCAAAGCAAGATAGGCTGATTACTGAGAGGCTCACTTGTGACAAGACTGCAATCAGGAATAGAAAAAAAATGTTTAACAGTGGCTATCCAAAATTGTGTTAAATTATTTTCCACTGTCATTGATAAGAGACCTTAACGGCATTAAAAATTTTATAATTTATTACTTTTATTTGTGATTTTGCAAATCCAAACCTTAATAAATAATACTTTATTAATTCTAATACTATGGTTATCAGAATTCTAAATGATATTAAAATTGTGTACTTCCTATATTCTGATAAAACAATTCAAAGCAATTTAGAGATAATTAAAAATTAATCTCTAAGGTAGAAAAGATTTCTGGTAGAACATGTGATTAAAATAATTTTTTTTACATAAAAAGTAAATAAAATTTGACACTTAAATTTAAAAAAATTACAAGATAATTAGAACAGAAAAATATCACAAGAGTTCTTATATCAAGATAATTTGTAAGTTAATGGAATAGTATTTAAGGTTACAGAAGAACTGGCTTAGTTTTTCAAACAAAACTCAATCAAAATATTTAAATTTTGATTAAATATGATAAGACAATATGGGAACTTGTATCATCAACCAATTTATGAATTATCATTTAAACAAAATGTTTTTTTGACTGCTAAATAGAGAATCACTAAATCAAACACCATTAGATTGGTGAAATGTAAAGTAGTGACACTCTTTTAAACTCTAATATAATACATATTTTTGAAAAATGAAGAATATTTATTTAAAGTAAATTGATATCATTTATGAGCCTTTCACATAGAGAACAAGAAAAAAATTGTCTCATAATACTTTATGAAAATAAGGATATGCAGATTAGATGGAGATCTAGTAAACAATATTATAGACAAATATCTGTACCATTTGTTTATTAAATCAATATACCTAAAAAATTTTGAATTAAGATAAAATAAAAAAAAAACTATAAGTACTTTATATACTTGTGCACTTTTCAAAATATTTGAAAAATCTTAGAAAAGACTAATTAAACATCTAATGGAAAAGAGTTCATTTTTTAAGACTTTACATTAAAAATTTTTAGAATTTAAATTTAATAATACAACAGAGAATTCCATTTAATGAATTAAAAATTCTATAATTTCAAATGTTTCATACTCTCATCATGAATTAAAAATAAAGCTTTAATATAATTTTAGAAAAATAGCATAAAGAAAAAACTGCTTATTTTATATGAAAATATAAAATACAATTAGGAGTTTAGATACATGTATAACCGTACTTCTTTATAGCATACTAAAATTCAAAACTTATTTTAAATTTTATTTCACATAGTATGTCACAACCATAAACACTTTACCCAAGAACAAAATTGTGATTACTCTTTTAAACAAAAATTAATGATTTTTGCATAGGTTATCAAAAACTTATTGAAATTTCTTTGTAGGAAACAAATGAATTAATTCATAATGATCTTGAATGCACTAAAAGTTTTTATAACATTTGACTTTAAGTATTTTTAATCATTGACACATTCATTAACAATACCATTGTTACTATAACAGCAATAATATTATAACTATCCAAAATTTAGAATTAATAATTATTTTTGTTGATATATAACCATTCAATGCTTTTGATAGTTTTCCTATTGGTATTAAATTTAATATTACAAGATCTTTGAAACTGATTTCCCAGTAACAAACAAGGAAAACTACATTTTTTTACTAATTGATATTTATCAAAGAAAATTCTAAACTATTTAATTATGAGGTTGCATTGACCCAGTTAATTATGGCATCGTTTTTGCTATTGGAAGGTAGTGAATTTGAATCCTAGCCTAACCATCCACCACGTTCACGAAAGGCGGTTGGGGTACATTAAATAAGTCATGGTTGCAAAGTCCTTCAAGTGAAATGATACCTCTGGGGATGGCAAGTCAAGTAATCTGAGGTCATCTGCTTGGTCCCTTTTTCTAAATTACAAAGACTTTCACCCAGATGATTTCATCTAATTGGTAGAGCCTAACTAGATATAGGGAAGCATGTTGGTTCAACAACTATTTAATTGTTAAAAAATTATGTTTTTACAAAACAAACAAAAATGAATTGCAATTAGATGATTTACACATAAGCTTTATGTTAAAAAATAAACTTACACAAAAACATAATCAAAATATATTTTTAAAAATTAATATAATTATTAGTCTTTAGATATAATGTTAATCTTTTAACAGACAAATTAAATGGAACTTGAGGTGATTTAAAAATACAAGTTAATTTTGCTCAACTGAATAAGAATGAAAAAGTGCATTTTATAATAAAATTTTCATTATTATTAACCAGACTAATGCATAAATTTTATCTCTTGATGTATAAGTATAATTTGTCAAAGTTTACTGAGGCTTATTAATGACTGACTTGTCATGGTATTGATATTAATAAATTATAAGAGGTTAACAAGTCTAGATTAATTGGTTCTCTGATACCTAAAGTTAGCAAATATTTTTATAATATGAGTGATTTTTACAATTCAAGTGGATTCATAAAATAACAAAAAAATAAATCCAAACTCATACAATAATCAGGAAAAAAAAAAAAAAAAAAAAAAGATGATATAAAAAAAGAATTTTTTCAATTATTGTATTAAAGAGATATTAAATTACCAGTTTTAATTTGGATGTAAATTTTTTGTCTTCTATAATATCTAATCAAGATTTAATAAAAATGCTTATTAAAAATTGCTAATTAATAATTACAGATTGTCCCTTTATATAAAATTCTTCTAATAAATTTTATAGCTAAAATAAATTTTTTTAACTTAAAATTAAGATAATAAGCCTATAGAATTTATAAAGCACTGGACTGAAATATTTTTTGAATAATCTATAAAACTTGTTTTAACTGAAAATTTCTTAAGATCAATATTTAGATATTTGACTGGGAGGCTGATTTTCAGATCTAAGAATAAATTAATAAAAAAATTAACATAAAAATCATTTAAAAATTTAATTTTATTTTAAGATAATTATTATTAATATAAAATTAATTACATAATACATAATTTTACCAATTTAATAAAAAAAAATGCTTGTTTTAGCAGAACTTGTTAGTGTAAGCAGGCATCTATCTTTGTTTTTATTTACAAATTTTTCAGAATTTACAGGGTTATACTTTTAACAAATGTAACAATTGTTTTAAATTATCAAAAACATTTATAAGCCCATTTAAATACCATTTAACAGAATTAATGCCTAGTAAATATTACCATTTTATTAATTTTATGAAATTACTTCTTCCTTTGCCTATATTTGAAACAAATATAATTATAGGAATATCCGAATTTTGATATATATTTATATATATATATAACATTATAAAACAATAAACAGGGCAAATTAACGAGATATTATTGTTGTTTATTCAATGAATCAAAATTTAAAAAAATAAATTTTTTTAAAAAGTAACTAGAGATTTATTGTTTATACTTTTTTGAATAGTTTCTTCAATTTGAAAAATTCACATTGAAAAATTCATCAATATAGATTGAATGTGTCAAAAAGCTGCTAGTCTAAATAAGAGAAATAAATCTCATAATTTATAATATTAATAATTTACTTATTTATGATACTGAATCAATGAATTAAATAATTTACTATTAATTGTTTTATTAAGTATTGGAATGAACAATTAAGACTTCAAAAATTTTTTTATATAATCTAGAATGACTCATTGGTTAATAAATTAATTTTAACCTCTTTGCTCATTTACAAAGCTTCAAGTGAAACACTTAAGAGGAAATAATTATGAAAAAAATAAAACCATATTTCTTCAATGTACTATTGTTAAAGTATTACACAGTATGTATTATTATACAAATGAAAAATTAATTTCTTTTAGAAGCAAATATATATTTTCCTTTTACTGTCACAAATAGGTGCAATTTGTGATTTTAGTTCACAGAGATATTATTAAAGATATAGACTAGGTGAAGCAATATACAGTCAAAGGAACTAACTTAATAAAAACATATATGTACAGTGGCACAAACAATTGAAGATACACTTTACTTTTACTTTATAAATCCTACTTTCAATCGAAATAACATATTAACTAGAAGTGCAAACTTAATTTTATTCTTAGACAAAACAAAAGATTTAATAAGCAATAAAAATAAAGAAAAATCAATGACAAAATTCTAAAAGAAAATTTTTTAGAGGCATTTCAAATAAACATAAGCAAATTTCTACCTCAAAAAATTGAGGATACACCAATGAAATTTTTGTTGTATATCACATACAAAGACAGTGTTAATATTTGGTTGCATGTCCTTTGGCTTTTATAATGTTCTCTAAACGTCTTGATACAGATTATACCAATTTTTGGTGGTATCTGGAGATATTTTATCCCATTCTTCTTGTAACACTTGCTTTAAATGGGCTTTGTTCCTAATTTGGTGTTTTTGGACCTCTGTTTCGAGTGTGGCCCACAAATTTTCTATGACATTGTTGTCAGGGGACTGTGGTGGTGTGCACAACTGCTGTTTACAATGAAAAAGACACCATATTTGACATTATGTGCCATATGTTAAGGGTCATTGTAGTGCTGGATTATAAAATTTCCATCTAAACTCAATATTTTTGCACTTTTTTTAAGATTGTTGCAGAGTATATCTATATAAAGCTTATGATCCATTATGCCATCTCTAAAAACTGAATTTTCTACCCCATTTGAAGCCATACAAGTCCAAACCATCACCATGTTTAACTGTAGGAAGTAAATATTTTGGATCCAAAGCATTGTTCGGCTTTCTCCAAACGCTCTGATGACAATAGCTTCCAAAAATGTTGAATTTACTTTCATCACTAAATATTACTTTCTTTCAAAAATTATCTGCCTTCAATTGATGAGTTTTTGCAAACTCCAAACATTTTTTCTGGTTTTCTTTCGAGCAACTCGACTGTTATATCTAGCATGTTTAATCACATTTCTCACGGTTTCACCACTTACACTTCTGCCCATTATTCGAAAAGTTTCTGCAGCTAGTTTGACTGCACTTAGTTTAGGATAAATTTTGATATCTTTCAAAATTTTCCTTTTGGCTACATCACTCAGAATATTTTCCCCTCCTCTTCCACTTTTATTTTCAATTAATCCATCATTTTAAAATCATCCAATGATTTTCTGGACACACGAGTTGCTTATACCGACAATGTCAGCTATTTCACAATAAGATTTTCTTATCTTCAATAACCTTAATTTAAATTTTCTTACATCAACACTGGTCTCTCTCTGAGGAGCCCTTATCCATTTAAATTTGCACAAAAGACAAAAATAACAGTCCAAAAAGTTTAAAATAACATTGCCAAAACTTAGATTATTATAGTAGCAAGCAGAATAAAAATTTAGTTCTAGTTAAACAAAAATTTCATTGGTGTATCCTCAATTTTTTGAGGTAGAAATTTGCTTACATTTATTTGAAATGCCTCAGAAAATTTTTCTTTTAGAATTTTGTCATTGATTTTTCTTTAATTTTAATGATAATTAAACCTTTTGTTATGTCAGAGAATTAAATTAAGTTTGCACTTTTAGTTAATGTGTTATTTCGATTGAAAGTAGGATTTATAAAGTAAAAGTAATGTGTATCTTCAATTCTTTGTGCCACTGTATGTATAGATCTTCCAGTGATGTTTTATTCATTTTATTATGTAATTCATCCAAAAATATATTTTTGTTTTTTATAATTTATTTTCAAAAATACAAAAAGAATTTTTGTATGGTAAAATAAATTTAATAAACAGAAAAATTATGTACCATAACTTTTTTATATTAGTCTCTATTATTATCAATAATTACTAGATATTATCAATAATAAAACACATTTTCATCAACGGACAATAGCTGGATATTTTAACATATTAGAAAATCAAAACTTACAAGAATATTTTCACAAAAGTAAAGAAACTTCTAAAAAAAATCCTATACAAAAGAAGCAGATATTACCAAATGATGAATTTTTTTATTTGGAATCTATATAAACATATGTAGTAGATATAAAAAAAGGTTGATTATTTCAAATTAAGTACCCAATTTAAGATGTTCAAAACAAAGTGAAAGCTATACATTCTTTACAACAAAAACTGGAGTAATTTTATTAGGAGAAATATATGCTGGTTACAATTCTGAAAATTTTACAACATTAGATGGTGCTATACTGCCCTTTATCGAAGGAAAAAATTTCAGCTTCAGTTTCTTGTTCGGTAGCATTTAACATGTTCAAAGTGATTTCAGCTGATTTTGAAATTTGGGATAAAGCACTTCCTGACAGATTAGAATTTTTGGGAGATAAATTTCGAGACGAAATTAATTGTGATTTTCTATGAGGCAAATGAGCTTCTTCATAAGCATGCCTCCTCATGCTACTTTTAATCTGAACAAGGGTTCTATCTTTGATATGAAGGCATATTTTATCGATGTCTTCTCCAAATTTTTTAATGGCAGCTCTTAAAGCTACTAAATCACATTCAAAAATATTCATATGTGCTTTCAATTCAGAATTCAATGACGTTTCAATTTCTCCAAGAGTACTGAAAATAACTCCAAGTTCAGAAAATATTTCAGCGACAATATGTGAAGTCATCTTACAAGTTACCTTTAAAAACTAAGGTCAATTGGATTAAGTTATATATTTTAAATTTTCATAAGAAAATAATCAACATACGAAGGATACAGACAAAAATTTGCATGAGCTCTCCTTAGTCTCACAACCAATAAAAACTACAAAAGTAACACACATTCACACAATGTAAACATTTATCTTGTTTATATTCCGTTCGATTTCCCGGGCCGGGAGCAAACTCAATCACCTTTTGCCAGAGAACTAATCCTGGGCTCCTAGGAAACGTTCAGTCAGCCGCAAACGAAGGAAATTTCGCTGAAAAATTGACGCCGGCGAAAGAGAGGCGAAGGAATGACGTCAGAAAACGTCACAAAATATAGCGACTCTTTTTGAATTCAAGAAAGTTAGATCTAGCAGATGGCTCCGGCGACAGCGCTAATTTCGTTTACATGTTTTTGCATATTTAATAATGTACACCTCATGGTAACAATGTCTTTCATTAACTTGATTAAACTTTCCTTCGATGCGGAGGAATTTTTAATAAGTAAAATATACACAACTGGCCATTAAAATTGCTACACCGGGAAGAAATGCAAATAACAAAATGATATTTATTGGACAAATATATTATACTAGAAATAACAAATGATTAAATTTTCAAACATTTTGGCTGGATACATCCTGAGAAATCAGTACCCAGAACAACCACCTCTGGCAGTAATAACAGCAGTTATACGCCTGGGCATTGAGTCAAACAGAGATTGGATTGCATGTACAGGTATAGATGCCCATGCAGCTTCAACTCGATACCACAGTTCATCAACCGTAGTGACTGGCGTTTGGTGACGAACCAGTCACTCGGCAACCATTCACCAGACGTTTTCTATTGGTGAAAGATCTGGAGAACGTGCTGGCCAGGGCAAGAGCCGAACATGTTCCGTATCAAGGAAGGTCCGTACCATACCAGCAACATGCGGTCGGGCATTATCCTGCTGAAACGTAGGGTTTCGCAGGGCTCGAATAAAGGGTAGAGCCACGGGTCGTAACACACCAGAAACGTAACGTGCACTGTTCAAAGCACCGTCAATGCGAACGATAGGTGACCGAGACGTGTATCCAATGGCACCCCATACCCTCACGCCAGGTGATGGGCCAGTATGACGATGACGAATGCACGCTGCCAGTGTACGTTCACCACGATGCCGCCAAACACGGATGCGACCATCATGATGCTGTACACAGAAACTGGATTCATGTGAAAAGATGACGTCTCGCCATTCGTGCGCCCAGGTTCATCGTTGATCACACCATTGAAGGCGCTCTTGTCTATGACGCAGCGTCAAGGGAAGCCGCAGCCATGGTCTCCGAGCTGAGAGTCCATACTGCTGCAAACGTCATCGAACTGTTCGTGCAGACACTTATTGTCTTCCAAACGACCCCGTTTCTTGACTCACGGCTCGTGACGTGGTTGCACGATCCATTACGGCCATGCGGATAATATGTCTGTCTTCTCGCCTGCTAGTGATAGGCGGCCGTTGGCGCATGGCGTTCGGTATTACCGTCCTGAACTCATCGATTCCATATTCTGCTTTGGATTTCGACCGACGCGAGCAGCAATACTGCGATAAGGTAAACCGCAAACCCGGTACGCTACAATTCGACCTTTATCAAAGTCAGAAACGTGCTGGTACGCATTTCTGCTTCTTACACGAGGCATCACAACAACTTTTCCCCAGGCAACAACGTTCAAATGCAATTTGTGTACGGGGAACCGGCTGAACAATTTCCTCATTTAAACTCAATGTAGGTGTCGCTACTGGTGCCTACTTTGTCTGAATGCGCTGAAAAGCTAATAATTTGCATATCATAGCACCTTCTTCCTTTCGTATAAATTTCACGTCTGTAGCATGTCGCCTTCTTAATGTAGCAATTTTAATGTCCAGTAGTATATATATATATATATATATATATATATATATATATATATATTCTTTTTTTATTCATCCAGAAGAATAGAACATTACAAATATAAATATAGCAATATTAAGCAGATATTTATAACCTTGCTATAAATTTAAATGATTTGCATAGATAATAAACATTTTATAAAAAACAGGTTTCTAATTAACTTGTACTTTAAAAGGAAACATGTTGCAAAGGAAGCCTTGGCATTAAAGCAAAATGTAATGAATCCAGCACTACAATTCAACAAGAAACACTTCATATCAACATTTCTTGCTCAGTAGTTAATTGTATTACGTAATTATATATATATAATATAATAATTTAAAGTAGAATTATTCATCTAATTAACTTCCCTCAGACTCCAAATTTGTTCTATTTTGAAAATAACAAATATAAATTCAATTTATCATCATACCTATCACTAGCTACACAAATACGAGAATATATTAACTATAAAACGTTTTCCTATATCATACCTTCAGGCACACAGGGACTTAAAGCATTAATGTAAAGCTTGTTTGACATTTAAAATTAATTTTGAATCAACACACACATAATTTAAAGGTACGACTTGAGTCTACACAGTTTAAATAAATATTAAGTGCTGGATATTCAGTTAATATTTTAACTGCTACGTCGAGGAAAGAGACTGAGGGAACTTGGTTGGTTAGAGCATTATTCTCTTTAGAAGGTAGTGGCTTCTAATACTGACTTGACCGAAGATACATCATTTTTATTAAAGGCAACTAGGCCATGACCTAGTTGTCTTTAATAAATGTTGACCATTGAAATGATACCATGAGTAGTGCTATGCCAAGTATTAGCGTATACTTGCTCCTTGCTTCTAAATTAATAAGATTTGTGGTGAATCCTAGAGTTTTGCGCCATTGCGCCAACAAAAATTCTGGTAACCTTTTATTAGAAGGATCAGAAGGAGAGAGTTGGATATAGCCTCGGATATACGAGTGGAAATGTAAAATGTCTGTATACCAGTAAAATAAAAAGTAATTAATAAAATTGTTTGATGGAGACGAATATTGTGTTAGTGAAGTTTATTTTTATATTACATAATAATTTCCTCAATGGTGACCCGGACGAGCCCTCAATGGTGACTTTAATATACGGATTTAAACATGCAACCTATTGTAAAATTGTCTGAAAGTTTTCGCTAACTGAGAAAGACGAACAGAAACTACTGATGTTCCTTTTCTTCCGGCAGCAACTTTTCCAAGTGGTTGTGATTTATTGCCTGGGTGCGCCTTCTTTGACTTTGTTCTGAAACGTTCGAAAGAGATCACAGATAAGTGTTTTTTATTTCTGTTTCTTTATTCTGTGCTTTTGTTTTGAATCTAAAATGCGTAATTCTTCTGATTCTACTTTTGATTTCATTACTGATTTCGTTTTTGGTATTCACTATACATAGCTATTAACAATAATTTTTATGTGAATACAAATCCTTAAAATATGAATAATTGTTGTAATGCAATTTAAAAAATGTTATTATTAACAGTTAAATATTAAGCAATTTTGTTCTTAAACCTTGCATCATGGCTGAAGTTAATGCTGTTCAAATTCCTGTCTATAACAGATCTGATCCAGACATATGGTTTGTAATGTGTGAAAGCATGTTTGCTCTTGCCACACCAAAACCTATTACTGAATCGAGAACTAAATATAATTATATTGTATCCCATCTTCCACCCGAAACTGCATCCTTAATTCGTGATGTATTAATGAAACCGGATGCATCCGACCCATACATGCAGATTAAACAAGAATTAATAAACCGCTCGGGAGAATCATCACAACTAGAAATTCGTAAACTTTTATTAGGGGAAGAATTAGGGTCGCGCAAACCATAATAACTCTTACGAAACATGAAGCGTCGTGCCGAATCACATAATGTTCCCGATAAACTAATGTTGGAATTGTTTTTACAGCGATTGCCATCCAATGTTCAAACTATTTTAGCTGTAGTTTCAGATCTAACCGTAGAGAAAGCTGCTGAAATTTCGGATCGCATCATCGATGTTACTTCATCTCCTGTTGAAACATTTTCAGTTTCTAAAATAGACGAAACTTTTGAAACAAAAATATTTCGTGAAATTGAAAAATTAAATAAACGAATTGATCAATTTTCTTTTTCTCCTAATCGCTCGCCCTATCGTCGTAACCAACACAGTCGCGAACGAAGTAATTCCCATAAACGAGATTTTTCAATTTGCTGGTATCACAGGTGTTTCGGAAAAAAATGTAGGGATGATAAATGTGTTAAACCTTGCGCATGGCAGGGAAACGAATGCAGCAAAGAATAGAGGCGACATATTCTTTGCCTCGAGAATCACGTCGCCTGTTCATTCGCAACCGGACATCAAATATTTCATTTCTGGTCGAAACTGGCTCTGACGTGTCCTTAATTCCTGCTAACAATTATCAAAAGCGAAATTCTCCACAACAAACGCTTTTAGCAGCGAATTCTTTCGCAATTAATGTCTATGGGCAAAAGACACTCTCTTTAAATTTTAATTTGAGGAGAAACTTTACTTGGACATTTCTAATAGCCAATGTTAGCACACCCATTTTAGGAGCAGATTTTCTCCATTATTTTGAATTGGTTCCAGATCTCAGGTACAAATGTCTTAGAGATACAAAAACGAAATTACAATCCATTGGCCATTTAAAATACACCAATCTCCATTCAGTTCAAGTTTCTATTCTTAAAGATACTCCTTATCATAAGCTTTTTTAAGAATTTCCTTCTATTACTAAATTACCTAATCCAAATCAACCAGTCAAACATAATACCTTACACTACATAGTTACAAAAGGTCCTCCCGTAGTTGCAAAACCTCGAAGACTTGCTCCTGATCGTCTTAGAATTGCAAAAACTGAATTTCAAAATATGATGCAGTTAGGCCACATAAGACCTTCAAGAAGTAACTATGCTTCACCTCAGCACATGGTCCCTAAAAAAGTAACTTTAGATTGGAGACCAGTGGGTGACTACAGAGCTTTAAATGCTCAAACAATTAAAGACAAATACCCAATACCTTATATAGCTGATTTTACTGCAGAATTGCATGGATCAAAAATATTTAGTCGCATAGACCTAATTAAAGCCTATCATCAAATTCCAATAAACCTGACGATATACATAAAACCGCGATATGCACCCCATTTGGTTTATCCGAAAGTACAAGGATGCAATTTGGCCTTTGCAACGCATCTGCAACTTTTCAACGCTTTATAGATGAAGTTACACGCGATTTATAAAAGGTGTTTATGCTTTTGTCGATGATATATTAATTGCGTCTAAAAATCCCCAAGAGCACTATGAACATTTAAAAGCTTTATTTTCAAAATTAGCAGAATATGGTTTATGCATTAACGCTTCTAGATGTACTTTTGGTGTTTCATCAATAGATTTTCTAGGTTTTAATCTTTCCGGAGTAGGAATTCAACCTCTACCTGATAAAGTTAAATGCATATTAGACTTTCCAAAACCAGAAACTTTAACTCAGTTACGAAGATTTTTAGGAATGTTTAACTTTTATAGGTGCTTTATTCCTAAAGCCGCACATGTACTTGCGCCAATTGTTCAATTCTTATAAGGACACAGAAATAAAAAGAAATCTCATTCTAATACTCGTAAATTTTTCGAAAAACTTACATGGAATGAATATGCAGAACAAGCCTTTATTGCCGCGAAAAATGCAATTGCCGAAGCTACTCTTTTAAGACACCCTATTCCAGGAGCTCAGTTGAACTTATCAGTCGATGCCTCGGATTTTGCAGTAGGAGGCACTATAAGTCAGTTATCGGAGGGAACATGGGAACCAATAGCATTCTTCTCAATGAAGCTTAATAAAAGTCAACAAAAATGGTCTACTTATGACAGAGAACTATTTGCAGTTTATTCTGCTATAAAAAAATTCAAACACTTGTTAGAAGGCCGAAATTTCATAATATACACAGACCAAAAACCGTTGACTCACGCTTTTAAACAAAACCCTAATAAATGTTCTCCCCGGCAGTTACGCCATTTAGACTTAATTTCTCAATATTCAACTGACATCAGATATGTGCAGGGTTGTAAGAACGTGGTTGCTGATGCACTAAGTAGAATTGAAATTGATTCTATAACAAAATAACTAAATTTAAATTTTGAAGAATTTGCAAAAGCACAGAAAACGGATTCAGAGATCCAAAGTTTTCTGCAATCTAATACCACCTCTCTTAAACTGGAACTAAAACCATGCCATTTTTCTTATTGCGAATTGATGTGTGACATTTCAACTGGAACGCCACGTCCTTTTGTCCCACTTTCTTTTCGTAGATTGATTTTCGACCATTTGCACAACCTTTCTCATCCTGGAATAGCAGCAACAAAACTAATTTGTTCCAGATATGTTTGGCCTAATATGAAACGACAAATAAAATCATGGGTTCAATGTTGTGAACCATGCCACGATCGAAGGTGCAGAGACATACCAAAACGCCTATAGGTATTTTCTCTCTTCTAGATGCTCGTTTCACACATATCTATATAGATATCGTGGGTCCCCTATCACCCTCTGATGGTTACAATTATCTTTTGACAATAATTGACCCTTTTACCAGATGGCCAGAAGCTATACCCATTTCGGATATTCTTGCGAAGACTATTTGCCGTGAAATATTCAACAATTGGATTTCACGTTTTGGATGCCCATCTGTAATTACCTCTGATCAAGGACCCCAACTGCGCTCAGCTATGTATGCTGAATTTACTCGCATGTTAGGTTCAGAGAAGATCAAAACAACTCCCTACCATCCGACTTCAAACGGAATTGTAGAAAGATTTCATCGCCATCTAAAATCAGCAATTAAAGCTCATGAAAATGCTAACTGGACAGAGATAATCCCTGTCATTCTTTTGGGCATTCGAACAGCAGTTAAACAAGACTTGCAAATTTCTTGTGCAGAACTTGTTTATGGCACTACCTTGCGTCTTCCTAGTGACATGGTGGACATGACAGTTCTTCCATCCTGTGACAGTGATTTTATCACTAATCTTCGAAAAGTGATGCAGCAACTGAATCCTGTCGCAACATCAGCTCACTGCACAGATCGATTTTATGTACATCCATCGCTGAAGTCATGCACGCATGTTTTCTTGAGAATTGATCGTGTACGTCCTCCATTGTGCCAATATTATACTGGTCCTCATGAAGTCTTATAAAGAACTGACAAAACTGTTACCATTGACATAAATGGAAGAAAATCTACCGTTTCTCTTGACCGTGTAAAACCGGCACATCTTCTAACAGAAACTGTCATTCCATGGAACACTGTTACTGAAGCCTGCAACCCATTACCTGATGATAAAAATTTATCAGCCGGTAAACTGCACAAAACTGTAACCAGATCAGGGAGACATGTACATTTTCCAAAGAAACTGGCTACTTACATTACTTACTAATTATCTTATTTTAATTAAGTCTATCATTTTTATTTTATATATGTTTGTTCTATATACATGTTTATTTAAATTTTTCAGTTTGTTTTTTTAAAATTTTGTTATTGTTATTATTTTTTTTTAAAAATATGTATGTATATCGTTTCATCAGGCTGAATGCCCTCTGTCACTGGGGGGATACTCTGTGGTGAATCCTAGAGTTTTGCGCCATTGCGCCAACAAAAATTCTGGTAACCTTTTATTAGAAGGATCAGAAGGAGAGAGTTGGATATAGCCTCGGATATACGAGTGGAAATGTAAAATGTCTGTATACCAGTAAAATAAAAAGCAATTAATAAAATTGTTTGATAGAGACGAATATTGTATTAGTGAAGTTTATTTTTTATATTACATAATAATTTCCTCAGGTTCCCCACTAACTGGTAGAGCCTAATTCAAGGCTAGCTACAGGGAAGCCCTTTAGTGCAACATAAAAATGTATTAAGGAAAAAATATTAGCTATTTTTAATAAATTTGATTAAAATTCATCATAAGATCATCAAACACTTTTCATCTTTTTTATTCCTTTCATAATATTTATATTCTAGTTACGTATTACCTCCACCACACTTACATATTAATGACACCCTAGCAGAAGTTGTTCTGATGGACCAATAAACAGCAATCCTGTTATTTGCAGCAGTTATATTTTGGATTCCTCTTTGCCTTGTTGTTTGTTGAGTTTTGACGTCATTTTTAGTGATACGAAAATGCGTCTTTGGGTTTTGCCCCAAACAGAAGAAAATGCAATTTTATTTTTTTCAAGAGTGAAATATTTTACCAAAATAAGCGAAAATTTACAAATTCGCAAGAAATGAAACTTTATTTTATTAAATGTTTGTTTTGGAAATGTAATTTAAGATAGTGTGATCAGCAAAAGTGGGATTTAAAAGAGACAACTGATTTGAAGGACGTAGAATTCCATTTTGTTCAGCTTTGAGATTCATATACTGCAGGTGCGAGGAGTTGATATCAATTAAGTTTTGTGAAAAGCAACTTGATTTATCGGATAAAACTGTTATAGACTGGAACAATTACATGCGTGAATTATGTGTCTTGGATATTGAGAATAAACCAAACAAGAAGGTAGGTGGAGAAGATTCCATTGGGAAATTTGATGAAAGTTTGTTTACTAAGGATAAAAATAATTGTGGTCGAGTATTAACCGAACAGCGGGTGTTGGATAGTACATGTAGGGAAAAGAAAGATTCGTCTGCTGTTACTATTCCTAATAAAGCTGGCTCTACCCTTCTTAATAAAATTAATGGAAACATTGCAGTTGGTAGCACAATTTATTCTGACAATTGGAAAGGTTACCAAACAAATAGAATACAAAAATAAGTATTCCTATATACTAAAGTTCATCATAAATACAATTTTATTGATCGTAATACAGGAATTCAAACACAAACAGTTGAGAGAATGTGGGGCAGTGCTAAATGGAAGAACCAGAGACATAGAGGGACAGCGAGATCTCATTTATAATCTTATTTAGCAGAGTTCATATGGCGACAGCATTGGGTCAAACAAAATAGAGACTATTTTGAATCTATGATAAACTATATCAGCCCTTTTTCCACCAAAATCCGATTGACTACTTTGATTTTAAATTAAATATTTTTATTTTTGAAAGCATTTTGATTTTAAATAAAGTATTTTGATTTTAAATAAAATGTTCTAATATATTATTTGTCGCAAAAATTTTAGGTGTAGATTGGTGACACTGAAAAATCGTCAAATCTGCAAGTGCTGGATGTTAATACGTAAATACCGAATAATATTAGTATTTCATTTCTATTCCCATGAAAATATGTTTTCTAAATGAATAAGTTTTGCTTTCTCTATATCTTAAAATAATGACTGCTTTTTTTTATATTACTGTTCAAAATTATATGATATTTCGTAAAGTTTTTTTTACGAATTATTTTATTAAAATTTGATGAGTGATGTATTTTATGTATGATAAATTTATTTCATGGTATCTATAAATTGTTCACAAAATAAAAATATTTCAGTGAAAATTTTGTCATTCTTCATCATATATATGTATATAATTACTTGAATAAAAAAAGTTTGTGTGAAAAATTTGTTTTTCTTTTAAATTATTCTTCAAAAATAATAAATTTAATGTCATAGTTTTTTCTTTAATCAGAAAAATAAAATGTTTCTTCCACAATAGAAAAAAAAAACCTAAATACATTAACACATTTTGCATCAAATAAGTTTGGAAACATATAATATAGGCCTTTAAAGACTAACAATTTAAGAATATTGTAATGTAAAAAGTATTTATTATAATTTATTAATCACATTTATTTATATAATTTAATCTTTAAATGTTTTTATATGCAGTTAAAAAAATCCTTAAAGTTACTTAAATTCAAATTTGTATTTATGTCAAATAATTTTGCTCTTTAAACATTATAGTATTTTAATTTAGAAGATATTAAACTTTGCTTTCTTTTTTTTAAAAAAAAAAAAAAAAAAAAAGTTTGGAAAATTTTTTTAATATTTAACAATTATGAGAACATTAAAAATGTTCTCAATTCACAGAGTAAATGAAGACCGAAAGTAAAAACTTTCGAGAACTGTATTTCCAAAACAGTTCTCTTCCTTCTTGTGATGACTCATGACTCGAGTCAGCAGGCCTTCCTTATTCTCGAAGGTTACTGTATTGATCGTTTCACACGATGGCCAGAAGCCATATCAATCAAAGACACTTAAACAGAAACAAAACTCGTGATCTTCAAGCTAAATGAATTGCTCATTTTGGACTTCCATTGGCCATTACTACTGATGAAGGATCCCAGTTTTGATCACAGTTGCTTTCATTCATAGTTTTTTTTTCTGGGAATAAAACAAACTAGAACATCACCATACCATCCTAAAAGCAATGGTCAGATTGAATCTTTCCATCGTTCACTGAAATAAGCACTGAAGTGTTACCAGAACCATAAATGGACTGAAGCCCTATCATTCTTCCTCCTTAGACTATGGTCAGCATTCAAGTCTGATCTCCAAGGGCACTAGTTCTGATTTGGTGTATGGCACTACCTTACGGTTTCCAACAGAATTTTTTCTATCTTTTAAAGCTCCAAAAATTGAGACAGCTGAATTTCTTTAGCAACTTCGGAGTGTTATGCAACCTCTTGTCTCCAAGCCAACATCTGCCCATGTTCAACTTTCATTGTTTGTCCACCCAGCACATGAGACATAACCTCATGCCTTTGTACTACACGATGATTATGTAAAGAAGGCTTAAAAACAACCCATTCAAAGTGTTAGAACGTATTCCTAAGCACTTTACTTTACTCATTAGACACAAGGACAAAAAATCATTGAATTAGACTGGTTCAAACCAGCTTTTTTTCTATCGAACGACATAACACTAGTAACTCCTTCAATTCTTCCAGCACCCATAAGTGATATATCCACAAAGGTATCTTCTCCAACGTCATCAGACAACGTTCCTGCACCCCAGTAACAACGTATTCAGGTCGTCATGTCAGATTCAATCTACAGTACCTATAACTTCTCTTACCTCTGTTACTTGGGTTGAGTAATGTGAGGAATTCCCATTACTATCCACAAATTGCAACACCTGTTCGCTGATTCTAACTTTTTCCAGACTATAGTCCCACTCGCCTACACGTTGCACACTGATCTAATCTTGATAACTTTATCTGCATAATTATGTGTCATTAATTAAATAATTTGTTAAAGTTATATTGCTTAATTAATCAGAGATCTAAATATATAGTAATCGTTTGAATTAATTCTAATATTCAGTAACTATATAAGCATTTGCATAAATTTTCAAAAATAGAACAGATTTAATTACCTCATAAAGAATAACTGTCAACTAAAACATTTCTCTAAACAAGATATGATATTGGTTCATAAAAACATACAACAAATGACATACATTTTCATGCCTCTATTTTAATCTCGTAGCTTATGCCTTAATTATATTCTCATGTTTCTGTATATGTTTATCATTACTACAAAAGAAAATTTATTTTTAAGTGTTGGTTTACCTATTTCATGATATTTCCAGCAAAAAATCATTTTTTGTTTTCAAAATATTGTTAAATAAGTATTTATCATTATATATACACACACTAAAGTGAATGTGAATACCCGAAAACTTGGATCCCCCTCCCGAATACACGAAAAGTAAGATATTTTCCTCCATTATATTTTTTAAGAATAAACTGAAATAGTTTTGCTTTATAGTTTTTGATGCCAAGAATAAAACCACTTATTTCAAATGTTAAGTATGCTTATACAAACATTAAATTAAAATGTTCACTACAAAAGAAATCTTGAATCAAATAAATATATAGCATATAATAGCACTCTACTTTTTATTCAGGAATTGTTTTTATAAGAATATCAGTTTTAGTTTTACATATGTGCTTAAATTGCCTAAAATTAACAACGACAGAATGTAAATAATTTATTTTATTGTTCATATATTATTAAGGTTTAAAATTGTTATTCTTATAAATATATTTTAAATTATAATATTATTTACTATTTCTTGTCATACAATATAGGATTTTTATTGTATAAAAATAATTGAAAAGCAATATAAACATGAAGAAAAAGCAATTTGTTTCAATTTATTGTATTTATGTATATAATAAATAGAATATATGTGCATTTTCAATTAACATCAATGGAATATCTTTAATTAAATTAATAAAATTGCTTATAATTTCAAAGCAGCGTAATATGTATTTAAAAGGAATATTTAATAATATGAAAATTAGGATGCTTTGTATTAATAATCATTATAAATTTTATATTACATGTTCTGAAAAGTTTTTGGAAAATATAACAAATTTCTTTAATGACTTCTTTTGTGTTTATTAAAGTGCAAACTGCCTTTAGGGTCCCTAAAGCATAGCTGATTTACATAAATTAAATAAATTTAGAGAAAAATTAAGGATCGCAAAACTTTAAATTGCAAGCAACTATCTCTAAAAGACCATTATTAATTTTATAAAAATTTATTATTACTCACCTTCAAATCAAAATTTGTAATTTAATTAACTCTCTCTTCCTTGCATGATAAACATATCTTATGGAACAAACTGTTTTATTTTGAGAATCTTATAATGGCTACGAAATGTGTTGCTTGGATACTTATTATGGATAATTTCATCTACGTAATATTTTATTTCTCAATTAAAAATAAAATACACTGCTCAAAACAATTAAAGGTTATTGTAAGTCTTACATAAAATAAAAATATAAGCGAAATTTTTTTTTGCTGAAAATGGAAGAAGAGAATCACAAATGAAAACTTTTCTGATTTTCTAACTGTGGAGTATGCTAATTTTGAGTTCGACGTCAAAAACGTCACTTCAGCGGCAGTGAATGAATTTGACTTTCAACTGAATAAAAGACAATGAAGACAAGGATGATCGGTATACATTGACGGCTTTGTTTCGATGAGTACGATGTCTCAGCGAAGTCATTTTACTGATTCAGAAGCTTGGACAGTTGTTGGTAGGACAGAACGGGGACAAACTCAAACCGAGGTAGCGCAAGCCAGTGGAGTGTCACAAAGTGTGATTTCCAGTGTGTGTCCAGATTGTGGATCTGGAACCGTTTTATGGAGATTGGAAGTGCAGGCTGAAGATAAGGGCAAGGTCTTAGACGGGCAACATCGCCCAATGAAGATCGTTATTTAGTGTTAATGGCTCGGAGACACCGAAATATGAACGCTACTCTTCTCCAACAACACCTTCGCTCGACTACTGATACCACGGTTTCAACTCAGACTGTCCGAAACCGGCTCCATGATGTAGGTCGGTATGCTCACTGACCGATGGTATGCGTTAAATTAACATCAAGGAGCGTCGCGACCGCAGGGAGTAGCAACAGAGCATGTGAACTGGAGGAGAAATGAATAGAGCAATATTCTTTTTTCTGACGAGTCTCGTTTTTCTGTTCATCCTGATAATAGGCGTATTTTCATCTGGAGGGACCGTGGCAGTAGGAATAATCCTGCGTTCGCGCATGAAAGTGTCAGATTTGGCGGTGGGGAAGTGTTGGTATATGGTAACATCTCCATTGAAGAGCGCACAGACGTCTATATCACTCGAGATGGACTTCTGACTGGTGGCCGATATAGGGATGAAATCCTCAGATCTATTGTAGTCCCTTACACTGCAGCAATCGGAGATGACTTCATTTTAATGGATGATAACTGCAGGCCACATTGCCCTAAGCTGGTGGAGAATTTCCTTTTCGAGGAAGGTATCGTATGAATGGAATGACCAGCGTGATCTCCCGACATGAATCCAATCGAGCACGTTTAGGATGCTTTAGGAAGACGAATTGCTGGCCACCAACCACCCCCACAAACTCTCCAAGAACTGGAAAGAGCTCTTCTAGAAGAGTGGGACAGAATACCCCAACTCGTGATTAATAGCCTTATTGACTCCATGCCTCAAAGGTTTTCAACGTTGCTGGCCCTCCGTGGAAACCATACCCCCTACTGAAAATGATTTCCTTTGAAGAAAACACCTTTTCTCTCATACGTACAAATTGTGTTTTTTTCCTCTTGTACACAAATGTGCAATAAAAGGCATTTTTTCTATCAAACATGTGTAATTTATTCTCAAATAACTTACTATGTCTGCCGGACACGTATCAATCTGCTAAAAAGTTTCCCAGCCACAAGATTCACCTAAAACCGTAATATCCTTTAATTGTTTTGAGCAGTGTATTTAAGAACTTTGTAAACTAGCACAAAAGCTTATAATTCTTATTTGAAATCATATTAATACGATTGGTATAATATTTAAGTGTGATTTGATTTGATTAAATTTTTTCCCTGACATGTTCTTTAAGAGTACAATTTGACTCGCGGAAGCGACTCGCTGAGATATTTATAAATAATTCAGTGGTTGAATATAATACAAAAACGAACAATTTACGTAGTCTTATGAAGTGAGATAAGAACTTCTAATAAAATGGTGTTTATCCCCTTTATAATATAGGAGAGTTTTGATCAAAGTATTTTTTTCACAAAATTATAAAAATCAGATATCCCATTCAATAAAAAAATAATTAAATAAATAACATCTTGTTTTCACATGTGTTCCAGTACTTTGTATTAGAGTTCCCAGCGGTAATGTTGCCCACGTCAATGAGGAATATACAATGATTTGAAATTATTAATTGGTTGGCTCATCGTTTAATGACTTCATGATAACAGAAATAGGCAGTCGAGATGTGTGCAAGGGGAAATAAAGTAAAATGACAAAGAGCAGCTGAAGCAGAACGCCATTACCTAATACAACTTTGAGAAATGTCTTATTTATGTAACATAAGTTTAATATAAAGATCAATTGACTTATTATAATATAATTCTAACAAATATTTATTTTTCGTTGCTGTTCCGTTTTTTCTTTGCTCATATTTATATGTATTATTATCTCTAATTTTCCTTGTCGGTAGTTGTTATTTTTTCCGCTTTATCTGACGTAAGTTTATAAAATTAAGGAAATTATGAAAATATATTTTTTTTATATTAATGGCGTAGTTTGATTGTTTCATGACTTCAATCGCATATTATGTTCCTCGTTTTTTTTTGTTTGTGTTGATGTCATAAATTATGAATCGGATTTCCCTTATATTATGAAAGTGTGAAAGCAAAAATGTCCAAGAACTCTGTTACAGAGTCACAAGCTTCTGCTTCTGACAACGAAAGTGAGCAAAAATCTTCAAAACAGCAGCGGCTTGATAATTCGCGAACTAATATTTCTCAAAAGTCAGAAGAAAGTCTTCCTAATGTTAATAAGTAAGTAAGAGAATTACTTTTTAAGTTATATTCATGTCAAGTATTTTTTAAATAAATGTTGTTTCAAAAATATCCATGTTATATTATCTTTATAGCACAAATTTATATATTTATGTGCAAAAGATACTAGTTTATTAAAATTTTTGTTCGACATTTTTATGATTTGAAATCAATGTTAAATTGCTAACGTTTGATAAGCATGTAAATAAATATTTATAAAACTTTAAACCTGTACATGTGCTCTTATTTTGAATTATTTTTATGCTATATCCTATATATTGTACTATTTACTGTTTTTTTATGTATAGTATTGCTTTTAAATACTCTGCAAATGTAATATACATGACATTCAATTAAGCAGTTTAATTTATTATGAATAATTATTCACACTGAAAATGAAATTAGAAATAAAAATTAATATTCAAAGGAAAAAAATTATAAAACTGAAGTAACAATTAAGATTAAAAAAAAATATAAATCATTAAAAAAGAAATCATTTTGAAGAATGTTTCTAATATATGATTAAACTGAAAGTAAACATTTGTACTAGGAACATTTTAGTATAGTTCTGGTAATAGTAAAGATTTTAATATTATATTTAAAGGATGCAGTTTATTTTAATTTGTTGTAAAATAAATGGCTCAATATATATAAAGAACAACATTTATGTATTCAAGATTTTTAATATTTAAATAGTATGTATTATAATAGAATTTTTTGGTTTGCTTATATGGCTCCATTTTATTAATTTGTTGAGAATTTTAAATATCTATGATTTCTTATAATAATTTAAAACAAAACTAACAATGAAAATAAATATATTCATCTCTCTATTATAAATATTATTTATTTGAATATTTTATAAGTATTCATAAAGCCTCAATTTAATTCATTTATATTCTTTTTCCTTTTGATAACATCTTCAGTTTTTTTTTTTTTTTTTTCTGTGCTTTTTTTAAATTTCCTTTACATACCAAAAATCTTATCTATTTCAAGTTGATTTATTTGATTAATTGTTATATATTATATATAATTTTTTAAGTATATATATATATATATATATATATATATATATATATATATATATATATATATATATATAATTTTTATAAATTTTTTTTTTTAATTCAAATAACAAAAATAATAAAGTTTGACTTAAGATTCTTTTTAAATAAAAAAAAATAAAGTATTGTAATTGAAAAATATAAATTATAATAAGTCTTTCCATAAAAATTTCAATTTATTTAACTGTGCTTTTGCCCAGTTAAATACTTTTCTATTACTCATTTAATTAGAAGTAAATTATTATGAAAATTTTATTTGGTCTATAATTTCAGGCTCTTATGAAGCTCTACTTACGAGGTTACTTAAAAGTCTAATGTCAATGATTGATCAATTAAAGATAAATTATAATAAAATTTATTCATGTTATGGATTGAGTGTGAATAAATAATTTTATTTTTTAAGGGTTATTTTAAGGAAATAGTATAAAATTGAGTATTTAATATTATATTATAAAGTTGTGATAAAAAAAATAATAGGAAGGAATGTCTGAAATTGCAGTGTTTAAAACTGAGCAAAATTGAAGTATTAGCAATTGGCTAAAAATTTTAAAATCAATAAACCAACACTAATGATTAGGAATTTAATTGATATATAGTATTTTATAAAAATTATAAGATCCTTTTTTGTATTTTATTATAAATAATAGAAGGTTTTTTTTTTTTTTTTAAATTAAGATTATATAAATGAAAGAAATATAAAATACATGCAAATTATTTTTAAGCTATTTTTAAACATACTTATTCTATCAACAATTTCAAATTTATCAATTCTAATAACTTACAAAATTATAAAACCAATAGTTAAAACCAACTACTTACACAAAATTGAAAAAGTATTGATTCACAATTTTTTTTGATTAACTCCAATTGCTTGATTTTTTTTTCGTTGAATTAATCAAATTTTTTAACAAAGACTTGGGAATTTCATCCCATTTATCCAATGATATCTATTTCTAATTAGTATGTAGAATCATATTGATGGGTATTTGCCTCCACTTGACTAGCTAAGTGATTTCTTTATGCAGATTAAGTTTTCCATGGATTTTAAATCTGAATTTGGCTTTGAGCTAAATTTGCTTAAATTTTTAATCTTTGTAAACCTTGATTTTGAAAAGAAGTTTTTGTTGATTTAGACTCATAGAATGATGGATTATCCTGTTGAAATTTTCAATTTGACCCTCTTAAATTGAAGCAAAAGTTATAAGATGTTGGTTAACCAGTTACTGATAACAAATAGAGTCCTTTGTCCATGAACTTACTGCCACTGCAATTCATATTTCTCATCTATTGCAAAAGCTCCCCACACCATCAGATTTATGACATATTTGTCTTTTAGGAAATTCTAAAGCTCTATTTGTAACTCATGCTAGTAGTTAATATTACTATTTAAATCACCTAGATTGGATTTCTTCATTGGAAAAATAATCTTTTTAAAAGTAATACCTCCTTATCCCTTCACCCTTTTTTTCGCAACATGTTCATTTTTAGACCTTGCACCATAAAACCCCACCAATCAACAAATCACCCTTTCTTTGTTTTGTTAAAAACCATCTTAATTTTCTTTTTAATTTATAAAAAGTAACACTCAAATTTTATTTTCAAGTAAGACTGATTGTTGCATATAAAGTAGTTTCATTTGTCTATTATTTTATTTTATGAATAGGTTGTGTTTTATCGTAAGAGTGAGAATTTATTTATTATTGCAAGTTGATAATTAACTCTTCTCAGGTTTCAAATATTTTTCATTAAATTTTTTTACTTCATGAATAGCAGTGTTTGAATCTTAAGAATCTTACTTATTTCATGTTCCAATTTTCCTAAACCATTATAGAAAACAAATGTTCAAATTTTAAGTTCAAATAATTTTTTTTATTTATCATTGTGAATTTTCTCATAAAAATTTTTAAAAAATAATTTTTGACTGAAATTTTAATTTTAAATTGAAAACAAGAAGTTGTAATGTTTATCATATAAAAGTGTACTTATTATTAAATAATTTTATTTTTCACATTTTAAAACAATGTTTTATATTATAATATGAAGTCTTCTATATATAGATTAATAGTGTGTGTGTGAAAACAAATCAAGTGGGGTGTATAAAGCTAAAATTCTCTTTATTTACAAAGTTATTTAATATTGAATTCAGGACTCTTTTCATCTATATTCCAATGTAATTCTGAGCCAATGTAATTTACTGGGAAGGTGAAAATAGACATTTTTATTGAAGTTGCCAAATACAGTACTTCTTCAAAATTAAAAAAAATATTCTTTAAAAATCTACACCTGTCAATGTAGAAAGAGGGAGTTGTCATGAATAATTTTTCTCTTCTTTTGGTGGTGACTCAGAGCACTTTTAAAAGAGAGTAAAAGAAGATGTGTTTCTTTCTTGAGGCAAAAAAAAAAACAATGTTTGCATCACTTAAATTAATTGTATTGTAGCGTCACCTCAGCATTAATTATGTTTTAAAGTGAATATAAACACTAATTAAAATTATCTTAGCTTTTCTGCAGACCCTTATACAGTTCACTTCATTCCATGTAGCTCAACGACAGAACAGAAAAAAGGGGATTATCTGCTGCCATAAACATATTTTCTTTACTTCCAGTCATAATGCTTAGATGGCAATTGTAGGAAAACTTAGTTTTTATTTTATTTAAAGATATTTATGTATGAATAGTTATGTACATGTATATTTATTTATGTTTCTATGCTATAACTAATTTTTATGAAATAATCAACAACTCAAATTTTTTTGAAGTGAATTATTTTTTTAAATTTATTATGAATATAAAAATTGTGAAATTAGTGGTTTACATGTAATTATTTTTTCTCTTAGCATTTTTTATTTTCTATTTTGTTAACTAGAATTGATTGATGCATGTACTAAATTCAATGCTAGAAAAGATGTAGGTGTGGTAAAGTATTTAAAAATGTTGAGTGGATGTTTTTAAAAGAAATGTTTCAAGCATTATTTAGTTGATTTACACGGTTTTTTATGAATGTATATAAAGGTAGTGAAAATGTGTTTTTATTACCAATTCATAATTGGTCTGCAAAAACTTTTTCATATTTTATTAATATTTATTTGACCTAGGAACAACAAAGGATTCACAGATTGTTCATGTGTGTTTAATATGTGAAATGTGATCTTTTAAATATTTCTTTTGTTGATAAAACTACTGGATGCCAAGCTAATGTGAAGATATGCTAGAAATTACTTAAGTACACCCTTAATTTCATTTCAATTGAAGTGATGTTATTTACTAAGATTTGATAATTTATTATTTTCTTGTTGTTTTAAACTATAATCATGGAAATTGCTGGTTATAAATGAAAAATACTAAATTAAGTTGCCAATTATTATTTAATTGGACTCTTTCATCAAGCACAATTTGATCAATCGTTATTTTCAATTTTTAGCACTTTTTAACTCCCAAATTCAACTTGAAAGCATTCCATACATACTTCTTAAATGCACAATAAATCAATAATCTTATTAACAAATTTAAAAACTCTAAAAATATCCATTATCGTAAACATTATTTAAGTAATGAATATAAGGAATTTTGAATATTTAACAGAAACTGTTTCTTTAAACATTCAAAATTCTAATTTTAAGTGAAATTTGTATCAAAAATATTTATATTAATTTTTCAAATATATATTTTTGGCATCATTTAAAAATAAAAAGGAAAAATATGATATGTACATAATTATAGGTATATTTGGCTAAAAATAATAGATAGTGCTCTAAAATTTATTCACCTTCTAGACAAATGTGACTCCTGAGAAATTCTTTAAAGCTGCTGAAATTTCCTTCTTAGAATCATTATGAACCCCCAAGTATTACATAAAAAATTGCAAGCAAAATCATATTATCCCTAATTTTTTAGTTATCATCCATGGTACACAATGTACAAATAGAGGAACTTGCTACAATCTCATTTTAAATTTTCTTTTCTCCATTTTACTTTTTCAACGATGTCTGATCCTTTTCTTTTACTATGTAATGACTTCAAATAAGCAAGTTTTCCAAAAACATTAAAATTATCATTAATTTCTTAATCTAAAATAAAGTGTACTCAAATAGATAAGCTCTTCTAGTTGTTAGAATACAGCCTAAAAATCTCTTTGGAAAAGTTCCTTGATATAATGACATTTTTGCTTTTCTTTCAATACCTTTATTATTAAGATAACATGTACTATTTATAGTCAATGTTTAACAATTACTTGACCGCTAGAAAAACTCTTATTTCAGCAAAGTAATTATAAATAATACTTCTGTCATTACTTTTCTACATCTCTCATTATCTTTATAACTTTAGCAAATATATCATCTTCTAATTTTTTCTTTTTTTCTTTAAAAAAATTGGTTATGAGTTATAAAAAGAACATTCTTTTTATAACTCATACCCAAAGATTAAAGAGAAGAAGAGACCTAAATTTTTTTTTTCTATATTAGTGAGATGTGTTTTACAACATCTATTATGTTCATGTTTTTCATTATTTGAAAAACTATTGTTGCAAACAATTTAAAATAGTTTTTTTTATGAATTGACTTTAGTAACTTATTTGTGTTCTGTTCAGTTCACACACATTTTCTTCTTCACTGTAATGGTAATCTTTTGGTACTTCTTCATTGTAATGGGTACAAATATTTCCTGTTGTACAAAATTTGAGATTATGTTGAAATTCTAGTGCATAATTTATGTCAAGATCATGAGTAACAAAGTATTCCATACTTATAACAAATTTTCTAACCTTCACAAATTAAATTGATTATTGATAGAAGAACACTTCACTTTTAACTTGTCATTATCAATCTCTTCATTATCATAAATTGTCTTAAATTCGATCAAACTGTTCTTATTCAATAAGCATTCCTGTATCAATTCTTCAATGTCATCAATTTATATGTTGCTGAAACCTTTGCCACCAATTACATTTGATGGAGTTAAACTTTTAAAACATACAGCTAATTTTTGCATAACAAAACTTTCTACTTTTGATGGATGCTTGTAAAGAAAGTTTTCAATATGATGCAGCTTTTTGATGGCAAAAGAAACATAATACAATCTTAAACTTTCTTTGTGTTTCCCTAACAATTAGATTTTTCTTGCATTGAGTCTGAAATATATTTAAATGTGTGCTTTATGCTGTATATTTTAAATGCTGCTATAATACCTTGATCAAAAGGCCAAATTAATGAGGTAGTATTTGGCATTAAAAACTTTTGAATATTTGGAGGATCAAGCACATGGTGGATGAGTACACTATCAACTAGTAAAAGTATTTTGAATGCCAAATCTTTTTGTTCCATATATTTCTGTTCTTATGGAACATCAGGGGTGTAACCCTGTTCAATTATTTTCACTAGTTTATCTGGTAAGCTTTTTGCAGTATTTTCATTTGTTGATTCTATTTTTATTTTAACATGGATGCTTTCTTAAAAACTTATCAGATATCCTTCACTTGCATTAAATTCCAGTTTCTTTGTTGCCTGAACACTTGTTTATGGTTTCCTCTTTTATAATCTCCACATTAATAAATAATTTTTTTCTGTAAATCTTCTATCCAAAGCCCCATGTGTTTTCTTTTCCTCTAAGAGAGGATTTTGATTGTTGAATGAAAATCTCCTTTTTTTCTAATTGTTCTTATAGTCACTTCGTTTACACTAAAACTCTGGGCTGCTCACTATTGAGGCGGGTTTGCTCACCATCTGATAAGATGCCTCATTTGGTGATGTCTAGATTGTTATGGATAGTTGTAGAGTTATTCAGTACTTGGATGCATACAAGCATGTTGTTGATATGCTCAGAATCTATCCTTCATCTGCTTTTGCTTTTTTCTTGCATCCACTGTATACATTTGCAAAAGATCCCCTCTCATGTCGAAATGAGAGGTTGGGTATCCTGACTATAAGGAGCTTTGCTAGTTCTTTCTCCAACTGATGGTGCTCTCGGCTACACTGAGTCGCATTCTATTTAATAAAGAGGTATCTGTGCCATCTGGAGCATTCCACCTGTTTATGATTGGGTGATGGTCCTGGTGATTTCATTGCTTTCAAGGGCTCTAGAGTTGACCAGACTATGTATTTTAGGTTTGATACTGACCAGATGGTCAGTATCATCAAGACCTTAAATTGATGAGAAATGTAAACTCTATTCTACCTATTGTAAATGTAGGCTAGCCCCCAACACCTTTTATCAACCAGCCTTACTAAAAAGGATTTCCTTATGAATCACCTGCTGTTTCTTGATTTTGTGAGTATTGAGGGGCTTGTGGATCTAGTGTAGTATTGCTGCACCAGATGGGATCAAAAACAATACAAAGTTTCGCATGTAGATTTGGCATTTTCGCCTTTCTTTAAACAATCTATAATTTTTATTTCTTACAAAATGGCTTCTCCCTTTTTAATATTTTGTCATCATTCAGGTATTTATTAATTAAGGTATAATAAATTATATTTTAGAAATTAATGAAGAAAAATGTATTTAATCATTTTTCTTGTAGACTACTTCAAAATTATAACAGTAATTATGAATTGTGAGAAAAGTTTTATCAAATTTACCTTGGTGAAAAATTTCCATATATCTTTGTTATATACAGATATAGTAAATTCCTGAAAATTAGACCTTATGTGGGACAAAAGGCAACTTAGTTAGTGAATATGCCAGGAAATTTACCTTATGAAGGTATAGGGCCTTTATTATATGAAAATTAATGAATGTACAGTATGCAATAATTTATTGGATAAGACAGAACTCAGAAAAATATTTTGGCATAAAGTTGTCTATAAGGAAAATTAACTAGCTGACTTTGCAAAAAACCTCTTACTTTTTAAAAGAAATGTGTAATGACCTGTTGTCTACTGCACAGTACTCTGTTTTGGGGCTTCATCACGAAGACAACAAAGATACCTATGCTTCTTGTTAAAAATACTAAAAAAATTCTTTTTTTTTTTTTCATTTTTTAGTCTATTACTATGTGATATATTAGGAGCTTGTACAGTGGAATCATCAATGTCTGCATTATTTTCTGTCATTTTTTTCATTGACTGTAACAGCAACAATAATTTCTACATTGGACTTGTTTTGTTTTTTTTCTCATTGTCAGACTGTTGAGTTATCCAGATTACTGGGTTATTGAGTACAGAGTTTTCAGAACTCTTATCCCCTTATAATACCTATGCCATTAATTAAATTGTCTGTTTAGTTTGATAAAAATTGAGGCTGTATACAATTTTACTTAAATCTGACTTGATAAAAATTAGCAATGGAATTTATGACTTAATATTAATGTAAATATTCTATTGTTTCATAATTTTTAAATAGTTTGCAAAGTATAACTTGCAATTTATGCAAAATATAACTTGCAATTGATAATTTATTGGGATCAGTCATAGTAAGGAAATATTCATAATTTTTTTCAAAAATGTCCAGTCTATGGAAGTAAATTATTAATTTATTTAAAGGAAATTTGTTTTCATAATTGTCATTTCTATTTTTTCTCTTGCAGGAATAGTTCTAGTACAAGCTCAGAAAAAGATGCTTTCTATCAGAAAAGTTCTGATTTGAATTTATCATCAAAATCTGAGAAAGGAACAGATAATGAATCATTATTAGATGGTAAATGGCCTTCACCAAGTAGTCCAGAAAATGCAGTCTTTGCTGACAATTTAAGTCGATCGTCTGAATCTGGCAAATCTGTTGATTTGTGTATACAAAAGTCACCTGAAACCTATTCTTTGAAGTCCAATGTAAGCAAACCAGAAAGAATAAAAGTTGGTGATAAGAAAGAAAAGAAAAAATCTTCTTGGTATAATGTTAGTATTTTTCTTTTTCTTTTTTATCATTGTCTATATAAAGAAAATACAATTATTTTGATATTTGAGATGTTGCTTTTATGTTTTAATATAAATATAACATATAATATCAAACATTTATGTATTCTGGTACATCCTCAAAATACAATTTATTACAACTAATAGTTACTATTTCTTTATATATATTTTATGTCAGTTGTGCTGTTGAAATCAAATAATATGAAAATTACTTGTAACAGTGATATTAAAAAGTCCCTAATCAAATATATATTAAAATAAAATTTATTGTTGGATGTATAATTTCAGAAAAAGATTAATCTTTTAGATTTATTGTGATTAAAATATATTTTTGTATATAGCAAGGAGAAATCACATAAAAATGTGCTTATAATATAAATTAAGAAATTTGTAAGAAGTAATTGTATACATTTATATTTTATAAATAATGCTATCGATCGATATATTTGTGATATCTTGGTCCTGAAAATGAAAAAAGCTATTTCGTTTAATTGTCCATTTGCTTTAAAGGGAAAATATACTTTTTGATATATTATTTAAAGATATAAAAAAAAAATAGACAGCTTAATTACAATAGCCTTTATTGGATAAAACGAATAAACTGTTTTGGCTTTCTAAACAATAAATAAGAACCTAAAATTAGTTTTCTTTTAAAATAATGTAATAATATGATTGTAAAATGATATACATTTATATACATACATGTATACTGGCCACCAAAAGTTAATGAACATGTTTCTGAAAGTTCACCAAAAAAAAAAAAGACTAAAAATAAAATTTATAGTTATAAATCATAAAAGGGGATTTATGTAAATGCATCAAAAATTGCTAGCTTGTATTTTTTCAATAGAAAAGAATATGTATGTCCTCAGTTGTTATTAATCATTGTTTTACCAAAATTTTATGCTTTGCAATAAATTTTAAAAGAATCAAACTTGAAATCACATAAGATAGTGTGCCCTGTCGTGCATGAAATTCAACTAAAAATTGATTTAAAAAATTGAGTATCAATATCTTAAAGTGACTTATTCATAGTCCAAACTTGAAATCCATTAAAGAATTTCAGGTCATTTGGCTTGCTGGTTTTATGCAAATAATAGTCAGCATGATTCTGTGTCCAAATTAAAATTAGCTATTAGGGATAAATGTGATAAAATTCCCAAAACTTTACTGGCAAACCTGATTGAACAATGAAAAATCATGTATATAAAGTTATGTAGAGAAATTGTTGATCAACATGTTTTAAACTTCATTAAAAATTGTAAATAGTTTTCTTGTAACTTTTTTACAGTTGTTTGAATTAAAAAAAAATTGAAGTTATTAATAAAATACTTTGTTGTAAAATATTTAGTAAAAAAATTGCATATATTTTATATTTCATTTATTTACACCAACTTAATTTAAAAATCATATATTATTTATTATAAAAATCACAAAAGTCATAATGGTTTTATAATTTTGCAACATACTGTATAATTGTTTTATTAAGCTAATATGTCTTGTCCATTTAATTTATTTATTGTAGTATATTACCCTTATTTTATTTTTTTTAACATTAATCACCAATGTATTAAAAATATGAAGTTTTTGTAAATTTTTTACATAAACCTTCAAAGCATTAATATCATTTATCTCTTAATTTTTTGTTAGCACATAAGTTTTATTTTAATTATTAAAACAATTATTCATTTCCAAAGTTAATTAAACACAGCTAATATTCATATATTGAAGTAGTTTAGATATTTTTACCCTGCAATATCAAAATATCTTTGCCTAAATAAACTACTTAATAAATATTAATCATGCACTCAAAGCATTGTGCTGGCAACTAAATCGTTAATTCTTTGACATTCAGTTCAACATTGTGGATTCAAATCCCACATTGAACTTGGATGTGTGTAGTCATTTGTAATCTACTTCAGACTTTAGATCCAAGTCTATTTATTATATTTAAAGTATTGCTTTTCAAATTTCTAATAATTAATTAAGTTACGGTATTGATGAATGTGATTTAATGCCATATAACTATTTTTAGTAATTCTTTTTTTTTTTTTTTAAATAATAAAGTTCAGTTTGTATATTACTTAATAGTTTATATTTGGGAATGAATAAAAATATTAATTTTATCAAAGATGCATACTAGGGTTTTTATTTTAATCATTCAGATGTTGAATCCAACTTACAAATCACGAAGTGATGATTTCAAGGCTCTTTTTAAAGATCTTCCTGAAAGTGAGCGTTTAATTGTAGGTAAGTGATTTTACTCACTTCTGACAATTTGATTTTATTACAATCTGTTATATTTTATTCTTATTTTAATGAAAAAAATGTTTATCAAACATGTAATGTTTTAAAATAAATGTTCAGTTGTATTCTTTTTAAGTCAATTTTGATAAATCAATTCGGCAAAATTTTAAAAGTATTTTTTATTATTATTTTATTAATGAAGATTTTTGTAGAATTATTCAAAAATTATTTTTTTGAATCTAACTGGAGTTATTTCAATAATCAATGGCGTAAAGGAATTAAGTATATCTTAAATTTTAATCACAATTATCTGATATCTAATTACATAATGTGAAATA
Organism: Latrodectus geometricus; assembly: GCA_026290005.1. NCBI lineage: Eukaryota > Metazoa > Arthropoda > Arachnida > Araneae > Theridiidae > Latrodectus > Latrodectus geometricus. Next base: position 83,328 of record JAPDSC010003700.1, on the reverse strand, counting down.
GTGTTATGGGTTGTTGGTTTACAAAGAATCTAACATTTCAATCATAATCCAAGAAGAAAAGTTGTTAATCAAGCAAATCCATAGCTATTTTTCAGTCAGTATATAAATTTTTTTTCATTCACAGTCAGTATATAAATGATCTGTAATAAAATTCCTCATTTTGTTTTGGAAAATGACATTTTGAACAAAGCTAAATAAATATTATTTTTCAAAGTTGCAATTTTTCTCAGATTTCTATGTACATTTTTTTTCTACAGAAAGCTACTTCCCAGTCATTCACTGTATAGTTTGTTAAACTTCCTAAGCTACAAGAAACCTGATGTTGGCATGTTCAATTTTGCTTATAGGATCTGAGAATTGCATATTGCAAATAATGAACATTCCAAATCTTTTACAAAGATACCTTGTTAAAGTCACATTTTTTAATTAGTTTTTACTTCTGTTTTGTAAAAACCCAATTGACATCTAAACTGCCCTATTTCAAAATGGAAACATGTTAATCAGTGATCAGATAAAATGGTTAATGTGTTATTGAATAAAAGCCTTCATGTGCAAATAAGAAGACTACTGAGTTATAACACAATGCCTAAAGATTTCTTATTGTTACTACTATTCTAAATAGCATAGTAAGCAATATACATTGAAATTGATGAGGGATGATTATTTTTTTACACATTTTCTTTGTTTTTTATGTTTATAAGAAGATAGCAATTATAAAAATGATTTTTTTTTTTTAGTACTCAAGCAAATTTTGAATAATGGTATAGTTTTGGTAAATTACAAAATTTAGTGTATTAAGCCAGCAATTAACAAAAACTTTAGCAACTAGTTAAATGTTGCATATATCATAGAAAATATTTAAAATTTTAACTGAAAACAATTCTATTGCAAGTCTGATGTTCTAGAATTAAAACAATATTATTCTTTTGGATAGTCAAAGCTTATTGATTTCTATGATGAAAGTTGATTAGTCTTACATCTGCAGCATTTGTTTTAGGTTTACACTTGTCTAAATGGTAGTTGACTTAGACAAGCCACCATTGTAACAAAAGAAATTGTACCATTCAACACAACTATAATTGACCTCATCAAGAAACTGATCTGATGCAGTTTTAAGATTTGTTATTAGTATAACTGCTAGTATTCAGGTCATTGATATCTCCTACTCTTCTTTAATAGTTCTGTTTAACAATCTGTCATTGATAGCATATGACAGCTGCTGGGTTTTTATGGAAGCACAGTAGCTGACATATGATAGTAACCTAGCAGTTACCTAGCGATAGCAGGAATTTAATATCGTATGATTTGGATGCACATTTAAATTTAATTATTAATGTAAGTTTCTGGTAAATACCGCTTCTATTTTTACATTATTGTGCACATTTTTTCATGGTTTTGCAATTTCATTTTTATTGGGTGTATGAAAAATGACTTCTTGATTATTATTTTCTAAAAGAAATTTACTTAATTTCCAGATTATTCTTGTGCATTGCAGAAAGAAATTCTTGTCCAAGGACGACTGTATATTACTCAAAATTACATTTGTTTTTATGCAAATATCTTCAGATGGGAAACTTTTGTAAGTGTAATGAAAATTATTTTTTTTCCTCTACCTTGTGTGATTTATTATTTATATATAGTAGAATTATATTTTTTTTACAATTAAAATAATTATTTAATCATAGGTTAAAACTTTTTTAGTTTTTCACCACTTAGTAGGCAGCCTAAGGCTATGAACTTAACCAAATGACCTTAAGGTTTTAAACTAAAGGGCATAAAAAAGTAAGCTGTACTGATGTGTTGTAAGGAAGGAAACTCAGAAAACTCCCTAAGTTTTGCCCAAAATAGATGTGGACCTAGAGGTCAAAAACACAATATCCATATCCTGTGATTGGGATCCAATACAGGACATTTAGCTCTGAAGAGCATTGCACTAGACTGTAGCTAGCTTAAAACACTTATGGAGAGTAAATTGTACAGTGATGCTACAGTCCTTTGCATAAAAATTATGATACTTACTTACTATGATGACTACCTAGACATATCTCCAAAACTGGTGACCAGAAAAAATATGACGATTACAAAAAATAAAACCTAGCCGCTAACATAGGTTATAGAAGGCATTAAAATAAAGGGTATTATGTAAATATTATTTAATTGTGTTAGTCTTGCTAAAGAAAATATTTATTGCCTAAGTAGTCACTATAGTATGTAAATACTTTACTTATTTTCCAGAATTCTTGAGCTACTTGAGAAAGACTTTTGTTATCTGGTACCATTTGATGGAATCATATTGATAGTTACTTTATGATATTTATTTTATTTGCTTGGCTAATTTAGTGCTTTTTGTTTATTTTAAATATATTATTTTTAATATTTATGACAGGTATTGATGTTGAGCTGATGAAGTAAATTTGTTTAAAAATAACATTTTAAAAGTTTAGAATAAGTCACTACTTACTCATTCTTTAAGCATCTTCCATTTAATTAGTGTTGATGAATGGGATTCAATTGTAGACCCTTATGTGAAAATAATATTATTTGATATTTATTTCAAATCACCTAAACCTGTTAAAGTGCTCTGTCACTTCTGTTGCTATCCTAGATTTTGGTTTAATTTTTCTTCCTTAATACATGAATATGTTTACAAATGTGAATAAAAGAGTGCATTTTCAGCTTACTTTTTTTTTTTCTTTTTTAAATGAAAATTCATTTTTGCAAACACTTCTGATGGGTAATTATGATTTTCAAAAGTCATAAGAAATTAGTTGCAATTTTTTTTTATTTTGTATCTATTAATTTGAGAAAATGTTTATCTGTATATTCTAAGTATAAATATTTGTTTCTACAGAATATCATGAATTTTCATACAATTTTTTTTATCTAAATTACAAATTAGATAGCTTTTAATTATTTATCACTTACATTTAGTAGCTTTTATTGCTATTTTTCTTTTTAATGCATACTAAAGATTGTTTTTTAAATTTAGGTTACAATTCGTTGTCGAGATGTGACAAGCATGACTAAAGAGAAAACAGCCAGAGTGATACCAAATGCTATTCAAATATCTACTGTCAAAGAAAAGCATTTCTTCACTTCATTTGGTGCTAGAGATAAGACATTTCTAATGTTGTTTCGAATATGGCAAAATGCTTTACTTGAGCAGGTATTGAAAGGGAAAAAAATTATATAAATATAATATTTTATATATAATATATTTTATATATAAAAAATATAATATTTTTGTTATTAATTTTTTGTGATATTTTGGCTAAATTTTCAAATTAGAGGATTTTTTCCTCTCCCTTATTGATAAAATCAAATAAATAAAAAAAAATATCACCATAAATTTTATAAACATGAGAAATCCTGAGTTCACAAAACAAATTGCTGTCTTGAATTATATTATTATTATTTTTTTTATATTATCATTTTTCTTCTTAAATGTTGCACATGTATTGTTTACTTTCATCTGATTAAGAATATTCTTTCAGCAGTCCACTCAGCTTTTTTTTAAATTTTTACTATTATAGAATTATTTGATTCATAAAATATTGTAAAGTAATGAGAGATTAAAGTGGCATAACTAAAAAAATTCTCTCAATTTATTTAAAATGGACAAATAAAAGAACCTATATATATTTGTTGTTGAGGTTATCATACATTGGTATGCAAAACTTAAACAACAATGCATATTTAAAGTATAGACTGAAAAGTGTTCTTGGGATCAGTTCAATGAAGACACAAAACAGTAGAAAAGTTATGAAATGTCAGGAACATCACAGGTGATTTGATCACACACAAAACACATGTGCTCTGCAAGTGGAAGTGATTCTTTCATGCAATGTGGCTGGAAGAAATCATCTGTCATTTGCAAGAATAATTGTAAAGCTGAAGGAGGGGTCTAGCTTAAGAATTCAGGATCAACAAAAATATCATTTTTCTTACTTGAAAGCCTTCTAAAACATAGCTACAGCTGTTAGAAAGATTGTGGCAGTGACAACAACTGCAACCACAGGTAAATAACTTCAGAACATGGCTGATATATATCCTGCAGAACCAGAATACAGGTAGCAAGTGCCAATGCTTATCAAATATTTACTGTAATGTATTTTGTAGCTTATTGTTTCTAGACATCTCCGTAAAGTTGGCTTGTTCACCGCCTGACCTACAGGCCAAATCCCTTTGAAAGTTGTTCATCAGTAGCTCAGTTTAGAGTTTTGCAAGAAGCAAAAATACTGAATTTCAACATCAGACTTGCACCTGCTTTACAGATAAGAGTCATTTTAGTGCCACAAGTGACTCTCAATGGTAGTTAATTTAAAGAGAGGTTGCAACTCAGTTTCATCTTAATAACATTATTCAAGAAGATCTTAACAGTGGACTTGGAGTAACCTGGTGGTTCTTGGAGATCCATATGGTGTTTTTGAGATACATTAGGGTAAATGGGTGGATTGAGCTCCATATGGTGGTTTCGAGATACATTAGGGTAAATGGGTGGATTGAGCTCAATATGGTGGTTTTGAGATACATTAGGGTAAATGGGTGGATTGAGCTCCGTTTTTCACACAAACAGTTGTTCTGTAACCACAGATTGTAGGGAGGTGATCTTTTCCCATGTGTGTGTGTCAACTGTAACAGATTTCATTTTGATGAAGGACAATATACAGCCTATACTAGAAATGAATCTAAAGTAATCTATAAAGTTCAAATAATGTGGATAGTGATATATTATTTTGAAAAGGATATATTTAATTGAAAGTGATATATTTTTTTGTAAAACATTATTAATATTGTAATAGCAATGAGGGAAAAGGCAAACAATTTTATAATATAGATATTTAAAATTTATGGTGTTAAGGCTGCCATTAAATGTTGACATTTTGTTGTTTTTTTAGTGATATGTAAGCTTATAATATATCAATAAAATTATCAAATCCTTGGATAAAAACACGGGAACATATTAAATGTTTTCCATAAATCTTACATAAAATAAAATTTTTGTAATAATATTAAAAATAAATAGTTTGTAGTTGAATTATTATTATAGTTTTACTAAATTTTATAAAGAAAAGTCTTGCTGATTTTATTTTACTAATGCAAACTATGATGTCTAATGATTATAATATCTTGATGATGCTACAAAATTTATAGTTTGTTAGAGCACATAAAATAACTTTTGTTGATCCAGTTATATATATATATATATATATATATATATATATATATATATATATAT
>JAPDSC010003700.1:59501-70271 GCA_026290005.1 Latrodectus geometricus | reverse complement strand
CATATTATAACGCATTTTCATATTACATGATGTCATATCTCTAGTATAACATGTATTTTCCTCTATATTATGTGGCGATTTCCTTGTTATATTTTTGTACTGAGAAATTTATAATGATTTGTATAGTTCTCAACTACATTCACGTACGTTTGCAGTGTGTCAATTGTGTTAATTTAAAATTGAATTATTTTATTAAATTTGTGTTATTAGTTTTTGTGTAAGAAACGTTAATTATACATATATCTGCTGTAGAGGATACTATACAAACTGCATGATGTTTGACTAGTCTTTTATGGCTTATAATTTCTTTTCATAAAATATTGTTTGACAAGTAAGAGCTTTACAAACTGTATGATGCCAAAATGTTTGAATTAAAATTTCTTCCTTTCTTTCCTTAAAAGGTCATTTGACAACATAATAAAAATTTGTTGTAAATAAAAATTTGTTCTACACTACATTTTAGTGTGTGTATTGTAATTATTATACTGCAGCATCCAAAATTTACTAAAAGGTGTAGAAATTTCATTTTTATAATTTTTATTTTATTTCTCAACCTTGACAAGGGAAAAGGAAAAAAAAACCTAAGTTAAAAAGGAAATGTATTTCTCTATGACGAAAAATTTATATTTTCTTAAAGGAGGGTAAAAAATCAACAGCTGTATCTAAGGATCTGGAGCTAAATAAATCAACAAAACAAAGAATTAAACACAATAAAAGTAAAATTCAAAGTGCTGTAATGTTTAGATTGTTGCAGACCTTAAGTAAATCTTCATGTGAAAAAGATTCGTTTTGCTAAAAACAATCGAAATAATATTGTTATAAACAATCGCTTAATTAAAGCAAAAGCTCAAATTTTTTTATTCATTTAAAACATTGGGAACTGTTTCTTCTGATGAACCAAAATTAAAATTTCTCAGCATTAATGGCTGATGTGAAAGGTTTTGAAAAAGGTTTTCCTTGCATAATATTTAAATTCGCAGAGTGCGCGCTTCAGCTTATTATGAAAGTGCTTGCGAGTTTAAAAACTTCCAAAGATAATTGATTAAGGTGGATTTATAGCTGGTCAAGTTTTTGATGCTAACAAAACTGGCTTATACGAGAAAAAAAATGCCCAAGCAAGCACATTTATTGAAAAAAAAAGAGAGCTGCTGATGAAAAACAAGAGAGCTGCTTCATTGCAATGGCAGCTCTGCTGCTCCTGCAATGAAAGATTTTGACAAGACTACATTTCCTATTTACTGGAAAATAAGCAAAAAAATATGAGTCACAGCTGCTATATTTCATGATTGGTTTTACAGCTGCTTTGTACCAGAGGTGAAAAGTTACTCAACTTTGAAATTGATATTTTTAGTTTTTTACTCCTGATAGACAATGTTCCAGAACATCGAGTAGACCTAGTTCATCCAAACATAAAAATTACTTTTTTTCTTTTTTTTTCTTGCCATCTAATACAACTTCAATGCTACCTCTACTTAACATGGTCATTGTAAACACAACTAAATCTTATTATATTTGTGAAACATTTAAATTTATACTGGAAATTTTTTAATGCAATCCACTATATAATTACTTGAGATGTGGAAAGATTTCTCAATTTGAAAATGTGTGGAGTTAACCATTTAAGTGCTGAAGAGTTTTCTTATATATAAACATAACATAACAAGTGAAGCGGCGAAGCGTTATTGAGCATAACGCTTCGCCGCACTCAGACGGTTAATATTTCTGTCTGTTCAAGAGTTAGTCTTAAACATTAAACGCCTATTGGAAAATTATTTGGCCTGAAATCATTTTGCAAGAAAATTTGAGAGATTCTACATATATAAATATTGAATTTATTAAATATTGCTAGATCAGTGGATGGAGAAAGATTTGACAACATGAACAAACAAGATATTTGGGAATTAATAAATGACATTATAGATTTAGACGAGGAAGAGCTTGTACAGTTAGTTGATACTTCTGATGCAAGTATAAATAATGCTAAAGAAAGCTCAATTCAGATTATTGACAAAATAGATGACAATTTATGTATGGAAAACTTAAATAAAATAGTAAAACTGGGCAAAAATTTGTAGCTTCTTGTTATGAATTGTGATTCTTCAGTAGAATAATCTACTGATTTTTTTTAAAAAAATATTAATAATACTGTTTTGCATTATGTTTTCTATTTTATACAAAAAAAAAACCTAAAATAGAAAACAGAGAATCATTAGATAATGAAATTTTAATTAACAGAAACAAACTAGAAGATATGCTCTTAAGTAAAGAGAATGTCAGTGGAATGTTGTTTCAGATATAGCACTGACAGTGAATAAACATGTAATAAAACTGTTTTTGGAATTATTTTATTTATTTGAAATGAACTGTTTTTTACTTGCATCTGTATACATTTTTTATTTAAAATATTCTTAATTTGATTCTAATAAAATGCACAAATTTCATTCATAACATAGTTTTTATTTTAATATTCAATTTAAACTACGTTTAACAAGAAAAGTTACCGTTTAAAGAGAAAAGTTAAACGGGAATCATTTCTACATAACACATTATACAAGGTCATACAAGTATGTTTTACAAGAGAATGCTCATACAATACGTTTTTCTATAACACAGAATTAATTTACTATGTTATCAAAGGGATTACTGTATACAAATTTCTATTCTTATTGCTGATCAATTTATACATTCAAAACATATTTTATATTAACTTATTGACATTTGGAATTAGACTTTGTTTTTTAGCATTTTTTAACTACAAGCTTTCATGCTTTTAAAGCAAATTTTTAAATTTTTTTCTGTGCAATTATCCTGTTTTCAGTTTTTTTTATTCTTGGCAAATAATTTGAATTATAGTAGAACTTTGCTTGAAGAAAACAAATTGTTAAAGAATAATTTGCTTCTATATGAGTGTGATGCTCTTGCCCATACAAGATTCACTACTCTAGGTAATCCATATCCTAAAGAGTTACACCTAAACTCCATTGAGGGCCTATCAGACTTTATAAACAAAGTAGGTGACCCAAGACAATGGAACTAGGAAAAAATTGGGCTTGGAGCATGGTACAAAATTAAACAATGCAGAGGTGCCACATATCTGACAAGCTCAAGAAGAAGAAGAAGATAATTTGCTTAATGAGTGGCATTTTGCATAATGAGTATTGAGGAGAGGCAAAGCCTCAAATTACTTGCACATTACATCAGTCTGTGTCAAATACTCATTCCTGTAGTATTATAGTATTACTTGTGACCACACAGTTTCTCAAAGTTTTGTTATGTGTACAAGAATAAAAGTTAATTAATTATTAGATTATAATCAAGAAATATATTTGTAATTTTTTATGTGAAAATGTTAGTAAACTCTTGCAAAAATGTCCCCAAATAAAAAGCTGCAAAGAAACATCCATAAGAGAGTAAAAATAACCATAGAAATGAAGCATCAAATCATTGAAAAGCTAGAACGATGTGTAAGCATGACTGATTGTCACATACAATCAGTATCAAGAACAAATCTCTGAACATATTTTTATTGTCAAAAATAATTACATATATAACCTAATTATTTTTATTTTGTTTTTTGCAAATTGAATTTACATTTAAGTGTTTGTTCCATTGTGTTAGAAAAGACGAGGAGGATTCACTCTTCTTAATAATATTTAACAAATTTTCATTGAATAAATATTATGCATTATATTTTGAGAGTAGTTTTTTGACATGGAACACATTATTTTTTACATTTTTACAAGAAAAAGTGTTTCAGGTAATAAGTGTGATTCTGGAATACATTATGCTGATCAAGCGAGATTTCACTGTAAATATCTTTCCATAACAATTCTGTAAATAAATGAAAAAAGATTTTTTTACTTATTTATTTATTATAAATATGATCTTAAATATCTAGAATTGTCAGCAACTTTTTTCACTTTTTTTTTCTAATGCATTTTTTATTTTTAAAATATTAACCTTCTATATAATAAAAAAAAAAAAAAAGAAATATGATTTTTTCATTAAAAATTGAATCTTTTGACAGGAAGCAGCAAACGGGATGTGCATTTTTGATCCACCTGTGAGCGAAGACATGGATGAAACAAAAGCATCGGAAAATCACATAGATTCTAAAAGTTTGCCTAATTTGAAGTCTCCAGATTATCCTACAGATATGAGTGGGACAGCTGAATCTGAAGAAAATATGGAAGGTATGTATGAAATGCTTTTCATCATTTTTGTTAAAAAAAACTTGCGGAGAGTAATTAAAATGACTTTTTGTCTATTCATTTTACTTTTATTGCATTAAATTACATGTAATTATAACACCAATTTTATACTTTATACATATCCTTTTTTTTTTTTTTTTTTTTTTTTTTTTTTTTTTTTTTCCAAATCTTATTCTAATATGGGATATATCAGGCTGTGTTAGAAATTTTCCTTCAAATTAACTTTCTAAACATATTTAATATGCTTAATAAAAGTTTTCTCAAAATGTGGTTCTATCAGTTATATATTTCAGAAAAATAAATTTCCATCAGAGTATAAATTTCATTTTTACTCAACTTTGAAAGGCTGGCGCTGCTTGTCCTTACTTGGACCTTGCGCCATTAAAACCAATCAACCAAATAACCAACCATGAAAGGATTTGGAAGTTTTGTCATAAATAATATGCAGTTGAAATATGGGCTTTCTCATCATATAAAATTTATTTTATATATTATGATGTGTATACAATTTCATTAAAGAATACTTTGGCAATAAAACTAGAAAAAAATAATTTAGCTGATCAAAACAGTTTTGATTCATTCATTAAATCATAATTTTTTATACAGTTGATTAAATATTAATTATCTTTTTAAACTCTTAAGGAATTATCCATTTTGACATTGATGCAGTAATCATCATGTAAAGTTCCAAATAATGCTAGAATAAATTAAATAAAAAATTAGAAATTTAAGAAATGCATATGATTTTACTTTATTATTCTGTTGTTTTTTTGTTTATAACACTATCAGTTGCTTAGCAAATTAAAATAGCTTGAAATAGTTGTTTATTAAAGTTATCTACATTTCTACAAATTTAAGTCTGAATTACAGAAAAATTTTCTATTATTTTTTATTAACCATAAAGTGGTTGTTTCTTTCATTACAATTGAGATCATGTGTACTTCACTTTATTTTACTTATAATTGGTCCTTGAGTTAAACAAATAATTGTTTTCATCAATAATGTTGAATATATAATTTTGTCCACCAATCAACAAGGAAATTCGTCAGTGGGATTAGCTCTTCAGTGAGCATTTGGAAAGAAAATTTTGGCCGATATCTTAGTGGAATGGGTTATTTTAGATATTATTGGGAATTTTATATATATATATATATATATATATATATATATATATATATATATTGCTATTAAAAAATAAATACTTATTAACCATTAAGTTAAATATTAATATTTGATTGTTTATGCAAGCAATAAATAAATCATAACATCCACTTTATGGTTAGTTTACATCGGCAAGGACGATTTAAATGGTTTTTTTTTTCCCCTTCTTTAAATTTATTTTTTTATATATACAACTTGACTTATTAGACAGTTTTTTCTTATTAGAAATAGAATTCAAATGTCCTTGCATAACTCATGAAGGAAAAGAAGTTCTGAATGAGGTCTTCCCGCTTTCTGTTGATCAGGTGTTTTCCCTAATATTTACTGGTTCTAAATTTTATAATGATCTTTTGGAGTCCAGGAAAACATATGGTAAGTTAAGAATTAAAACAAGAATTTGTTTTTTATTTCAATAAAATTTTTGTTCTGTAATCAAAAATAAACAAAGATTGCATGTATTTATCTTTCTAACTATTATTACATAATATTTTTGTATGTAAACTAATTATTTTTACATATATTCCAAAGTTAGTTTCCATATTTTTTTCTTATCTTTTGGAAAGCTTATTTTAACTTTTTTAAAGAAAGAATTTTCATTAGACATAATGGTTTTAATATAAAAATACAGTATTTTTCAACAAATTACATTTTTTACTTGATATTTCTTAAAATGCTGTATTTATTTAAGTGTGGTGAAGAAAGTCTTAAAATGAGTGCTAAATATTAAGATTTGTGAAAAAATTAAAGAAAATTAAACATTATTTTATGTTTGGATGTTATTTTTTATGCTTTAATTCGTCTGCTTCAAAATTTCCAGTATCGTTAATTAGTTTCTTTAAAAAATAAACGTACAGTCATTGCACTTTTTCAATAAAGTCCAAATACATAAATTTTCTCAGTGATTCCTATAATGTAAAGAAGTTTATCTAGAAGTGAACATGGTAGATGGAGACAAGAGAATATGAAATATCACTATTTGTTTAGAATTCATTGCCTATATATTCATTACCTATATATTTTTAGTGCAAGAAAATGGGAAAGGAAATCCTTAATCAATTGGTGTTTTATCTCTTACTATGGATTTAAAATTTATCTAATACATGATAAGTGACTGCATTGTTATAGTTTTCAGGAACAATTTTTGATTAATTGTTGTAAATAGTATTCAGAGCCTCTTTACTTTTTTTAAGATACTTTGAAATTGTCTTGGTAAAAATGTCACTGATCTTAATATTACTTTAACTTTTGTTCCCAATAAAATGAGCTAAAAATAAAGGTCTTCTTTCTACAGACTTTCATGTATATGCATACATTTTATACCTTTAATTATGTAAAAATTGTGCTTATATTTTTTATAATATATTAATGAAATTCAAGATTTTTCCTTTTAATAACTGTTTAATTCTAAATCACTACTTATAGAAAATTTTAAAATATGTTTATAAGTTAAATAAATTATTCAAATAAACATACTATAAAATTTAATTCTGTTGAGATATTTTATTTTTGTGTACATTTTATGATTTAAAGTGTACAGTTTTCAATAATAAAAAATGAGTGTACAAGGTTTAAAAATCATTTTTATATGAATAAAATTGTGAAATTGAAAATAGTTTTTCATAAAAATTTAGAAATAGCTCACAGAACTGGAAATGTTTGATTTTTAAAAATCTTCTGATTTGATAATGATTAACTTATGTTTTTAAATGATGAGTTTCTAGGAATAAGAGAAGGGTGATTAAGGCAATTTCTCGAATGATGCTTTTTCAGATATTATTGAAAGTCCTTGGCAGATATGTCCTGAATTTGACTTGAAAATGAGACAAGTAACTTACACCCTTACACTAAATCATTCCATGGCTAAAAGTGCACAGACTACTGAAACACAGGTAGTAAAAATTTTATAAACTATATCATTTAAATTTTATCAATTAATTTTACAATTTATTAATGGGATTTATGTTTTTATGCATGCAACATGTAGTTATCAATCATCAGCTCAAAATTCTACATCATCTTGTTACTTTAAGAACAAACTATGAAGTTACATCATTTTGCAAACATGTTTGCAATATTTTATATTAGAATAAATTTATCTCTCTGAAAAATCTTATTATGAATATCATTCTTTTCATATATCATTTTTGTTTTTATAAAACTTACCTGAATAAATTGTTAAATTTATAAAATATTTTCAGTAATATATTTATGTTACTCTGCAGAATTTTATTTTATAAGATATTTGTTCAGAAAAAAGAAACCTTGAGAAAATTTTGAAATAGGTGATCAAATGTTGAATTTTAATGGTTATTATATTATATGGCAGTTTTCTTTTTTCTTTTAATTATTTTATTTTAAGGCATCTGAAAATGCAATTTAAGAACTGTTATTTTTAATTAAATGAATTAAATTTTTGGAAAATATGAAATAAAGTAACTTACTTACTTACTTAAATCAACTTCATAAGTATAATTAGTTAAGAGTTTCAAGCAAGTTTCTGAAATGTAAATCCTAAAATTTAAATATTAAAATCCATACACACAAATTAATAATTCAATTTTTTTCAAGTATTTATCATTTATGATTTTAGAATTTTTTTTTTTTTTTTTTAATTTTATAAAATGTGTCAAGCAAGTTTAAAATTACATACATTGTTGAAGATAAATTTTTTCGATGCTTTACTTTTAAAATGTGAATAATTAAGCTTAATGTTTTTCTTATTAGTTGTTGTTATTAAGTCTGCTTCAGCAATCAGTTTTGTTAGTATAATACAACAAAAATTAATTTATAAAAACAAATTTATGTACACTTCACTGAAGAATCTGAATGGACTTGAACATTTATTCAATTAATATTATTAAAAAATTACATAATTTGGTCATAAAAATTGGATTATTTATGTAATTGGCAGTTTTCAGTCATATTTAATAGGTGATAATTTAAATAAAAATTTTAGAAATGGATTAAAAAATGTTAACTTTAAAAATATTTTATAATGGTATGCATGCAATTAATAACTTTCTTGTGATACTTATTCATGATAAATTTAATATCTTTTTTTATTATTTTCAAGAAAATTAATAAATTATTATAAATACTATATTATTATATAAATACTGCTCAAGTCCAGATGCTTATTCTGTAGTATTTTTTAAAATTAATTATATTCTCAAATCCTTCGATAAATATGAGATTTACTTCTATTTAAGTTAAAAAAATCTTTTAATAAAAAAGCAAATTTTACAAAAATTTCTTAGAAGGTACAAATTCTATTAAATATTAAGAATTATCTAATACTTTATATGAAAACATTATTTAAATGAAAAAACCATCAAAAACAAATATCAGTGTTGTAATAGACATCAAAATATATAAACTTATCTGTTTTAAACAAGTTTACCTTTATAACTTTGCAGTTACATATAGTGATGAATGCTGTTATATATCTTTCTCATTTGCAGAGATTATTAAAACATAGTAAACCTGGACAAGTATATACAATTGATTGTGATGTCGTAAACACTGGAATACCATACAGTGATGCATTTACAGTTAAATCTGTTTATTGCTTAACCAAGGTTTCTAAAAGAGAATGCCGTTTACGAATCTCTGGATGTGTTCGTTATAAGAAATCTGTTTGGGGATTAGTAAAATGTAAGTTTATTAATTGTGTGCCCTATGTCCTTAATTTCAAATTTTGTTTAAATTTGTTATGTTTAATCTAATGTAATGTATTAATTTGCAAATTATGTTTCAATAAAAGCTCTCTCTTTTTTATTTTAAACAAAAAATATTGGTGTAACCTTAATATTGACTTCATTCTTGCTTTATAACTATCTTTAATGAACATGGTTATCATCATCTACTTTTTTAAAATTTATATTCATTATTCATTAGGCTTATTAATTCAGTCAAAATAGTGCTTTAATTTGAATTTCAAAACAAAATTTGGTCAATAAATGTTTTTTCAGTTTGTTTGTAGAATCATTTGTTTGCAGTAATAAGCAGTTTAGATCTGTGCAAAATATCTATAATTTTAAAACTTTTAATTTTTAATTTTTTTTTTTTTTTTTTTTTTTTTTTTTTTTTTTTTGTTACCTGTACTTGTTTTGTAATGCTGAAATTCAAAAAGAAGAAATCTCTCTATGTAATTTTCCTTGTTTTAATCATCATTATACTTTTGCATGTTTTTAAAGAAGACAATTTTTACATAAATGTTTATTATTCTGATATGTTAACTATTTATTCCATTGTATCATCCATTTCAAAATAATCAACATATTCAGATTTATTAAAGAATTATGTGTCATTCATTTTATATTTTTCATAAATAAAAACGAAATTAAAATACTAGATAGTATGAAATAATTATATATAATCCATTTGTTTAAATTATTAAATTCCATATTTGTAAAAATATGAACTTCATTTTACATGGAATAAAAAAAAAGACATATTTTTATAGATCAACTTATTGAGAATGCTTTTCTTTCCTTAAGGGATGTGTAAATACCATAATGCTTGTGAAATTTGCTTCATATTACTTTTTTAAAGAACATTAAAAAACAATAGACTATTTTTAATAATTAAAAAAGTGTCCAGATATCTATTTAAGTAACTGAATGTAGCAATCATCATCAGTCATCTGTTCCTGTCATTTAATTATGGTTTGACCAAAGGCTGCTGTGATATGATATGGTAATTTTTCATCGTAATACATCTATCTTACATTTTTACACCATTACTCTCAATTGAATTGGGTCAAATTATATTTTTTTATTACAAATTGTTTCCGTGTGAATAAAATGTTTTTTGTGCGCTCCTATTGTAAAATTGTAACAATGATTTTAAGGTAATAGTGTGAAAATTTCATATTTATATATGTGTGTGTGTGTGTCAAATTCACACTGTTAATCTGAATGCATTTATAGTTTTGATAACTCAGCTGAAAATATCAAATATTGAAGAATTTCACTTAAGTGTTATTAATCTTACACAAAATATTTATATTATTTTATTTCCTAATTTTGTACTTTACATAACAAATTGTATTCTGGAAAATAATTTATTTGAAGATTTACAAGTATGATCTTTTTAAAAATGAATTGTAACTGTACAGCCTAATGTGACTAAAATGAAGTTTGGATTTTTTTAATGAAAGCCTCTGCAAAATAGACATTAAGCAAAAAGTGATTTAAATTTTCTCTTTGCAAATAAATATTTATATTAGTTATTAATTTCTTCAAACACTTCAAGTTATAGGAAAGGAATTGATATGTAAATGAAAATATTCTTGACCCAGAAAATTAAACAATTGTGAAACACAAAAATGATAATATTTCTGTATTATATATATATATATATATATATATATATATATATATATATATATATATAT
>JAPDSC010003700.1:42570-59491 GCA_026290005.1 Latrodectus geometricus | reverse complement strand
TATATATATATATATATATATATATATATATATATATATATATATATTTGCCATATAAAATGGATTATTAATTAATTGTAAGTAAATTATTTTGAAAGGGTTTTTATTTAATAATAAACTTACATAAATTAGTACATTTACACATTTCATTTAATTTTATTTTTATCCTCATAAAATTTCTGTAAAAGAAGAATATATTCACATTTTTTATAGTTTGAGTAAAAAAAAATATTTTTCTTACATGTATTCATTGTTTTCAGTTAACTAGCATGTTTACATAAAATATACTCATGATTGATATGTTGGCAGACAACCAGAAAGTGCTGTCACTTTTGAGGGTAGTTGTGTTCAGTAGATATCTTTATCAAGACTCATAAGTGTGGACACCTGAAATGCCTTAGAATTGACTAAGGGAAAAAGTCTTCCCCATGTGTAGACAATGTAACATCATGTATTTTATTCCTTGTTATCTACTTTTCTGCTTTAGACTTGAAAAAGAGGACTTGTTTCAAAGTCTTCTTCTTGTTTTGGAGTTTTTATTTATCAGTTCCTGGTTTCATGGATCTGGTTTAATTTATTGGCTAAAAAAATGGATTAGAACAACTTATACGTTACAAGCTATATTTTATCAAATGATTGTCACTTTATAATGCCTATAATAAATTTGAACAAACTGAAATACATTTTAAAGTATATTTCATGTATTATGGCTTTCTTTTATTTAAAAATTTAATACATATATTTTTTTATTGTTTAGGCAGTAAAATTGACTAAATTAAACATACAATTTTTTAAAAAAAATTTCATTTCTTTTGGTATGTATCTTGAAAGTAAATATTGATTTCTTTGTTTGAAAATGCGTATTATCGAAAACATATTTCGAAGTAATATAATAATAAATTAATTAAGGTTCCTTTCATTTTATTTTATGCTTTTTTCAGTGTTGCATGCTGTGAAATTTTATTTTTGATGATAGATTTATTTTATAAAAATTAATTCATGTGATTGAAGATTGTGTATTTAGAAGTTTGATTTAGTTTTTCTCTTTATCAAACTTCTAATTCACTTTAATTTTTTTCTATTTCAATTTCAATCAATTCAAATCAAATCAATTTCTCGTATTTCACTAGTTTTTAATTAGATAGTTTCTTTCCAGCTCTTATTGAAAAAAGTGCAATGCAAGGATTAGCAGATTTTGCATCTGATTTAGGTAATATATGTTATTTATTAATTTCAGATGTTTTAATTTAAAATTTCATTTTTAATAAATCTCATTTTCAACTTTAGCTAGTGCTCTCCAAAAAGAAGCAGAAATTTCTAGTCAGCAACCATCAGCTAAAAAAGCCCGCCGACGAAAAAGAATTAAACTTGATCCTATAAAATGTGATACTTTAAAAGATGCACCTAGGATATTGCAAAGACAAGCAACATTAAGAAATATTGGTAAGAAAGGTGTGCTTAAATTACTATCTAGTCTCATAAATTTCATGCATTAAATAAAGCATTTTTATTTTTCTTCAATGTTTTATTTTAAAGCATGAATGAGATTGGAAGTACTTGCAGTTTAAAGTTTTAAAGAACACATGTTTATTTGTATAAGAAAGTAAATATGTCATAACTTATTTATAGGGTATATAATTTTTTGTATGGTTGCCATTGTTAATAAAAAACGATTTGCTTTGATCAATTTGTTTGAAAGTACTAGCTGAGAAAATTGTGATAAAATTAATGATTTTAATGACATTTGGGATAGTTATTTTGCGCATATTTGTGTGAGTTTTTATGTTAATTTCAAATAATAATCAGGATGGCCAGTTGGATTACAGATATGTGTAAAATGCAATGATGCAATAAATACTAGAATCCAAAAATTAGAAGTCATATCTTTTCATTTATTGAATGTGTATTCCATGGCACATCTTATTTGGAATTGTTAAATGTTTAAGCTATGACATATTGCCATATTTAAGCATTTCTAAGTGGCATATTGCAAACAAAGCCAATGAGTTGACTGGTTGGTGTCTGATTTGTATTATTTTTTAATGCCTCACATTCTGCAAAAGGCAAAATTTACCATGTGTCTAAAATCATCAATTATTCCAACCATTATGATTTCCTAATGATATCTGTGTCTTTTAAGTCAGATTAACACAAGCAAGACTAAAGTATTCAAAAGTTTATGAAAATACAGATCAATATAGCGAAAATGTGAAATTTTGCTTATAATGAGTTAATTTATTGAAAAAATGAGATTTCAATTTCCAAGGCAGTTAGTCATTGCCACAGATTAAAACTAAATTGAAAGGTTATTTCAAAGATTTGATTTTCTGTTGAACATATGAAATCCAAGCAAAATACGTTAAAGAAGTTTTTATTTTAAGTTTAACTTTATAATTATGGTTAAATAAAATGGAATAACTTGGAAAGTATAATATATTCTTGTTAAATATTGACAGCATATTTCTGAATTTTATTTTATTGTTATACATGTATTCACATTAAGCTCAAAAACTTGATACTGTTTCACTTCCTGTTCTGAAATAATTTGTTTGTCATATTAATATTTGTGCAATTTAGTGATAGATGCACATGTATAACAATGCACAAAGAATAATGGACATCTGTAACACAATAGTCATCAGGTTATAATTTATTTTGCCTTCTTTTCAATCAAGAATATTTAAGTTGAATATGTTTGTATTCATTTTAATTAATATTTATTAGTAAAAAATAATACAAACATATTCTTTTTTATTAATCCTAATAACTAAAAAGTATTCCTAATAAAAATGTACAAATTGTGTTTCAGTTTTAAAACAATTTTTGAAAATTTAAATGAAATAAATGTGTAATTTTTAAAAATAACTAATAGAGAACTTTAAAAATGAATCTTAATAAACATTTTTCAAATTATTTTTTATATATCTAATAAATCCCAAAAGCATCTAATATTTATTGAAAAATTTTCAAGTTTACAATTGCAAAAATTTTTATAAAATAATTGTTGAAATAAACGCCTTCTAAAACATTCAATTATAAACTCTTACATCTCTAAAGAAAATTTGAAACCCATTGTGAGTTGTAGCAAAAAGCTCAAACATAATGAAAACTGGTGCTAACTTATCCTTAATTTTACTATGCATAATGTCATTTTATGGCAGGCTGGTCTACAAATCAGAATTTTGACTAATATTTAAATTATTTATAAATGGTGGACTTATATCTTTTACTGCTGGTATATATATATATATAATCTCCTTTCATATATCATTATTAAATACTACATTCAGGACATTCAAGCAAATGAAAAAACAGGTTGCATTATGAAACTTCAACAGAACAAATCTGAAACTTGTTGACAGAAAGGTTAACATTCTGTCAACAAGGTCAAGACTCCTTGGATTTGATTCCCATTTGGAAGGGAATTCACTTTAATAAGTCAGAAGTCTTGGGCCTATTTAGCTTGTGTGTGTAAAAAGTTGCTGTAAAATGACAATAGTTTATTTGCACATTCATGAATTAGTTTTGACATAACATTCAGTTTATGAAATTGTTCTAAAAAAAAGTTTATTTATTTCACATTGTGCAGAAGAGAAAACTGAATCTTTAATCTCCACTTTGATATGATTAAATTAACATTGAATAGAAATTCTTGCAATAAATATTGAGAGAAATGGTTGTAGGAGCATAGAACTATATAGCACCTCTATGAACACATTTCCAATTTAGAAATTTTATAACAGATGCAAATTAAGATGCTTTTCTTAATTGTTACTAGAAACTGAATTTCTTGACCTGAGCCTTTATAAATCACCCTTAGACTTCTGTTGTTTGATGATACTTATAAAGAAAGTTGAAAATTTTTCTTTGTCAAAAGTCCTTAGTAATAAGTTTAATTGTTTTCATATCCAGATAAAAGCTTCACTTTTAAATAAGTTTTTTGACTGAGTAACCTAGTCAGAATCATTAATTTTACATTACGCATTTTTTATTATTTTTTTATAAAGTTGCTCTTTATTATCTGATTATATTCTAGTTTGATAAGATTTATTTTTATTTACGCTGAGTTCATGTATTGGTGTCTAACATTGGGATTACATAATTTTTAAATGTTTTTAATTTGATTTTATTTAAATTAGTTGATTGATTATAGGTACTTCTGTTCCTGCAGTTGACTTCAGTTGCTTTAGTTCTACTCCTGACATTGTTATTAGAGTCATACTTATCACGTAAGTTTTTTATTTCCTTATTTGTATCCTAAATTTTTTTTAAGAAATGCATGACATTATCACACAAATTTATACAATTTAAGGCAAGTTTCTTCCACAAATGGTTCAAGTTTTTTCAAATTAAACAATTAAATACAATTGCATAGGTTTTAATAACAAAATGGCAAGACTTTAAAGTATTATTATGGAAATTAAAACATCATATCCATTACAACTGGAATATTGAAGTTCAGTTCTTCATAATTTATTTAAAATTGTAATAAAATGTAGAAAACCAATTTTAGATTTAAATTAAACATTTTTTTATCAAATCAGTTACACACTGCATAAAATTGTCAACTTAATTACATCAGAGATAAACTGATCACTTTTCAGTTTATTTCTGATTGAGATGATGGGTGAGATAAATTATTTTGTAGGAATAAAAAACAGCCACAAAAAGGCAAATGTTGAATCATCATAGGAAATCCTATAATATAAGCAATTAACAAAGTTCATCCTATATGTACAGTTCATTATTTGAAGTTTAAATGAATCAAACATATTTTCATTTTACACTATATATAAATTGAATTCCTTTAATCTAGCTAAAAAAATTTATTGGAATAAATAAATATTATGGAAATATTTGATAAATTATTTGTTGATAATAATTTGATATATTATTAATCAAATAATCCCAAGGCACTGGATCAGGTTTCGATTGTTAGGCAAAGTCAATTCTGCAGCAGTGGGTTGTTATAACTTGTTACCAGGCTTGTTTGGGTACTAAACAATGAGGGTTTCTCGTTAGGATGACCACCTAACCAAGACATTGCTTTGCACTCCAAGACCCTTAATCATGAAAGCAGATATGAGAACTGTGCTCCTTGGCCCTCTATATGGGCTGTCATGCCACTGAGTTTAGTTTATTTATTTGAAAATAAATTTGACAACAAATGGCTAATTTTATACAAATACCTGGTGATAGTATCAATTATTCTGATTGGTGAATCCCCTATTATTTAGCATCATAATTGCTCATTTATTTACTCAAGAAATGTTTTTAAAATGGTCTTCTTTCTCTCCTTTTTTATAAATTGGTTTTAAAAAATGCTTATTTTCTTCTAAAACTTCTTTGGTAAAGCTTAATATTGAATTGGTAAAACTGAAATCAGATAAACTAACTAGCATCGTAATATTATAACATAGTTGCACCTGCTTTGTCTGTATTCTTGTATTTTCCTATATTTATATACAAGGAAAATATAATAATACAGACTTTCAAACAAATAAATCAATCTGCAAAAAAAAAAAAAAAAAAAATTAAAGAAGAAAGTGTCACATAATTCAAGCAATTTTTTTAGCAAATAGTTGGAAATATATTCTGCTGATAATGTGGTATTGCATAAAATTTTTAAAAATATAATAAATTGTATAGAAAAATGATTCATTATGAAAAACATATGATATGATCGTATTTTTATTCACTTCATCATAAATTGCAATTAACTGAAATGAAATCTGAAGACCATAAAGCCAATAGCAAATCTGATATTTTCTTGAAGAACCGAATTTGTTTGTCAGTCAAGTCATGGCGCCATGTGTTATTTATTTTTTAAAAAATAAACGACATTTCTTCCAAAACTTTAAGTGTTTCTGATGGAGACAGTATTTATGTGATGAACTGTGGTGATATAATATGCACAATAAAATTCGAGACGTTTTTAACACATCTGTCAATTTCTTGAGAAAATAAAAATAGCTATTATGGTTTCCTTTTTAAAGTCATTTAACCAGCTATATTTTCTCTGGAAAAATATAGCTGGATAAATGTAAATATCTGGAATTTAGATTGCATAAAGAAATTTAAAAACATGAGAGATAACACAGATATACATACTTGCTGTTTAAATTATATTTCTATTTTCCTATGGGATTAACTATTGTTTTATTGGAGTACATTGAATAAAAGTTTATTTAAATACATAAAAATATTTATTTAATTGAATAAAGGTAACACATAAGGAATTTAGTAAGTCAGATAGAATAAACATGATTATATTTTGTGTAAAAAATATATAGGTAATATTTGCTCACATCAATTAAAAAGTTCAATTTTCAATAATTTGAAAAATTATTAAAATATTTATAGTTTTTAAGAAAAATAGAAATTTCTTCTAATTTAATTTTCTATCAAGATAAATGTTTTTATGTTTGTTTCAGATTAGTTATTCTTCTATTTCTAAATATGTTATTATTTTATAAATTGTGGTCATTAGAAGATCAGAGCTCTAAATCCCACCCTTTCATGGAATATGCTGACAGGTAAATTTTATTTTTCTAAAACACACAATGAAAACATTTTTATTCTGTATCAATACACAATTTATGTGTGTGTGTGTATAATGTCTTAGTATGTGTGCATGTAATAATTTAGAAACAGTCATAAGATGACTTGTTGGCAAACACTGCCTTGCTCATTGTCAGTGAAGTCTCAATGCGATTAAAGTAACAATTCAAGGATTTTAAAATTATTAAATAGATTTTTATCAAACTCTGTTCAGACACCGACAAGAAAATTTTTAAGTATTTAAGACTGGATTGTGATATGTATATGAATAAGAAAAAGGGTTCAATTACATAAGGATTCAATTACCTTCCTTATGTAAGGTGTAGTTACATAAGGAAGGAAAATACAGATAGATGAGAAGCTAAAATAATTGAAACTCTTTTACACAAAATTCATGTAAAGTGTGAAATGTTGTACATTAGAGGTGCAGTTAAAAAGCACTATTTAAAGTGTGATCTATTTCTGAAGGATATTGAAAAAAATAAGGTTGTATGTTTTCAATATATTATGAAGATAAATCTATAAGGCAGTAAAGTATTTTTTTCTACTAAAATCTAAAATATCATTTATGAATATGAAATAAATTGTAAGTTGTTATGATATTTTAATTTTTATAAAGTTTAACTTTAGGGTAAGTGAAATTTAATTACATTTTTAAAGGAACTTTTAACTGAACAATGAATTCATTGATTCAGAAATAGTAATAATTGTATTACTATTTTACTCTTTAATTAGTTCACTGTAAGAATTTGTATTTGTTGAGATTTTAAAAAATATGAAGCTTCTCTAATGATTATTATTCCTAAATTAAGTATTTAGAAATGTCTTAAATTTATAAAATCGATTTTTATCACTATTTAGGTATTAAAGTCATCAATATCTGCTCTTGTGTAAATGATTTCAAATATTTTTTTCATATTTAAACTAAATTTGCTTAAATTCCAAGAATTATTAATTTAATGTAGATATTTTAAGTTTTAATATTGAGCAGTAAACTACACACTTCACTAAACATTTTGTCAGATGCAATGAAGTTTTAACTATATCTTATCTTACTATAAATACAACATATAATAAAATTGTTGAAACTATTTTATGAAATATCCAGTCAAATACTGCATAAATGAGTTCATGGATATTAATGTTTCTAAATTTCAATTCTAATAATGTACAGTAAAAACTTTCATAAGCAAATTTAATTATGTAATTAAATTCAAGCTTTCTCAAATGGTTTTCAAATATTCACTGCAATTTTAAGCTTTGCTGAAGTTTTAAAATTTTCTTGCAAGGGACAGTATTTAAAACAATTAATTTTTATTTTGAATAATAATTTAAATATTATAATTTTACTTATAAATTTAATCATATGCAAATATATTATTTTTTATGACTACAAATGTTGAAATTACTATGTTAAGATTCATGTAAAATTCACTATGTTAAGATTCATGTAAAATTCAAAATATGAAGTCATAATTTTATTATTTTAATACAATTTGAAATAGGTATTTATAGTATTTAAAAATGTGCTTATCAAAGGAAAAAATTAAAATAAATTATATCACATAAACAGAGAGCCATTTGCAATAAAAAAATCAGTTCTCTGACCTTGAGAATGTTTTCATGCTTTGTGAGTTCTGATTGTAATGATTCATTCATAAATACTGGTCAAATTAAACTTTGTGAGCTAGAAAAAAAAATGACTCTATAAGCATGATTGTACAAGAACAGTGAAACAAATCAAGGAAATTAAGCTACATAGACACGCGTCTTGTTTATTAAACTTGAGTCTTATTGTACAGTATAGTATATAAAACCTAATGCTCTTATATATAGTAAAAGCTTTATATTTTAATTTGTTATCTTTTTACCTCACTGTGGAATAATTTTTTTTTGCAATATTTCATTTATAGTGTATATTGTAAAACACAAAAAAAAAGTTTTAAGTCTCTTTGTCTTATTTTATGAGTAATTAAATAACTTTGACATACAATTAGTTGATTTTTATGAGTGTTCTTAAATTGATTTACATGTTAAATTTTATTCTTGAGTAAAAGTATTAAAAGTAATAATTAAAAAGATTGATTAAAAGGTGCTAATAATTATTTCTGTTATTCTTAAAAAGTTTGTGTATATCCTGAACTGCAATATTTTTCTTTCTGTTACAATTTCCTTTCTGTTCAATTTATTGCTTTACATTTTCTTTCAGTATTTAATTTAAAATTTTGTATTTTAAATGCTTATAAATTTTTCAGACTCCCATAACATCATAACTTTAAACATTTTAACACTAAAAATTAATTTGAAATTTCTTTGTATTCGATACAAAAACGTAGATAAAAAATAACTTATTCATTTCCTTGAAATTTGTTTTAATTATATAGGCTGAGTTATTACAAACTCTCTCATATTAAAAAGTTATAATTTCTCTTAAAAAATAATAAATTAAAATAAAGCCAAAATAATATATAAAAATAATTTTTTACCTAATTTATGCAAAGATAATTAAAATTATTATTTAACAAACATTTTGTTATTATTCAAATAGGGAATTTGACTATTGGAACAAATTATTTAGGTCTTTAAATTTTTCGAAGTTAAGTTATGCAATAATAACTTTAAACATTTTATCATCAAAAATTCATTTGAAATTTCTTTGTATACTGTTGTAATCGTATTTTGGCAAGATTTCCCAAACTTGATTCTTGAAGAATAATATGCTTGGAATTGAATTTGTGGGTTAAAATTCCCATTACAGTTTATTGAGAGAGTTATGACTACTATTACTTATTCAAACTAATTTGAAAAGTCTTCCTTTTCAACAAAAGATGTATACAAATTAACATTTTCATCTTATTCAAAATTTTATTTATTGAGTTTCTAATATATTTTGAAAAATGTTTGAGCATCAAAAAAGTAAAATAATGCAAGTAGTATATCCAATCCTGGTTAAAATTTTTAAGACTTATAAATATTAAATAAAGCACTCTCTCTCTCTCTCTCTCTACTTTTGGTGTTAAAGATCAAGCTATCCACTAATTGTAGAATTTTAATTACATACTGTGCTAATGTTATGTTTTGTTAAAATATAAGTATCAAAATAAATATATAAATTGATAAGGCATTACTGTTGAGTTTTCTAAGAAAAAAAATTTTATGCAGTACAATACCCTCAAATAGAATGATTTAATTATTTAGTATAAATAATTTCTATTGTATTAAAAACATTAATTACAGATATTATTGTGTGAACTTTGAAACTGATAATCATAATTAGCTAATAAAAATATTTTTTAAATTTGTTTTAAGATCTTAAATTTGGCATTAGTTTTCAAATATGTTAATATCTGTTACTTTATGAAACAATTTTTGTCAAAAATAAATAGCTTAGAAAATTTTAGCTAAGACTAAAGCAATAAATTTCTGTGAATTTTCATTTATTCTTTGAACCCTTATATTGAAAGTAATCAAAAGGATCTTATTTCTACATGCAGTGAAATTTTATTAATATTTTATAATTACCTTTTCATTAATCATTGTATTGTATGTATCTAGTTTTTATATCTCATATGTGTTTGTTTTTCTAAGCTTTATCTGTTATTTTAAAAATTTTATTCTAGAATTTAATTAAGTTAGAATTAGATTAAAATCAAATTTCAGTTTATTTATAATGACTTGGGAATTTTTGTACCTTTTCATCTTGGAAAAATAAATTGAGTATGTATAATCAATAACAATAATAAAATTTATACTATTAAAGATACTAAACATCTTATTTTGTTTGAGTATTTTTTATAAGTTGTTTGCTTTTGGAAAGCTATGTTTCCATCTACTACAAAAAAATAAAAAGTGTCTATTTTTTTTTTCTACAGTCATACTCTTACCAAAGAAGATTATATGAATTTACTTCAAAAGCAAGATTCACTTCATCGAGCTGAAACAGAAAGATGGAGAGATGCATTAACAGAAGTCATTAAACTAATTCATCTTGTAAGTATTCTGCTCTTAAATATAGTAAATAGAAGTTAACATGTGGCAGAAATTCTTGTAAGTTTATAAAAGTTGCTTTTGAAAGTGCCATATAAATTTGATTTTTTATCATTTCATTGTTCGATACCTATGATTATTAATCACTTCAATATTTCTTGTAATATGATTGTGCTTGCTGTTATATTTCATAATGATTACATGAACAAGTGTGTGGTCAGAGCTTACAATATTAATCATGTTGAACTTTGTTATTATAATCCTATTTATTTCAGGTGTTTTTGTAGTCTTAAATTTTGCCATTAAATTATGGGAGAAAATTCAGTATGTTATTAAAGTAAAAAGGAATTTTCAATGCATTACAAATCTGTTTATTGAGATGTCATAATTAAACAGCACTTAATTTGCATTGAGCTTTAACAATAGATTTTTTTTAATTTTACAGTATTGAAATGCTCATAATATTTTTAATTTCAGTGAAAAATGTTTCTCTACTGCATTATTTTTTTATTTCAATCAATATGTCATGCTCACGTGTTTTTTAAGAATTCAATTTTCTAAAAGTATTAAATTTATATGCTTGTATTCAAATATTTTTTGATTTATTGAGTTAGATTTTAAAAAGGTGCTTCAAACTTCATATTCAATATTAAATAAAAAAAATTCATTTGATAAAGTTATGATACTTTAAATATATAAATTTCACTAAATGAAATATATTTGTTAGGTTTATTTGTTATTGTAAAC
Source organism: Latrodectus geometricus (assembly GCA_026290005.1). Taxonomy (NCBI): domain Eukaryota; kingdom Metazoa; phylum Arthropoda; class Arachnida; order Araneae; family Theridiidae; genus Latrodectus; species Latrodectus geometricus. The sequence goes on along the minus strand of JAPDSC010003700.1, from coordinate 48,196 downwards.
TGGAATTCAAATTTCTGTTACATTCATGACAACCAATTTTTTTTAAACTTAAATTAGAAAACAAATTATTCCAAACGAAACAATTAGAGCATTACTTTTTATTAAGGAGAATAAATTATGAATAAGCTTTAATGTTAAAAAATTTAGTTCATAAAAAATATTTATTTGTAACTTACTAAGTTATAGAAATTCTTAAAATATAGGTAATTTTCATTCATACATGTTAACCGACTTAGTGTGCTAAGAATAAATTTTTGATCATTGATATGGAACTGAGAAATGTTAGCAAAATTCTTTTTCATTTAATCAAAAAATTGAATCTCAAGAATTATATTGTTTCATTATATTAAAAACACATAAATTTTACAATTGCATAAAATCTGTTTTTCTTACGATATATGATATCTGAAAGTTATAGAAACTTTCAAATTTTATTGCAAATGAAAGGGGATTTTTATTTCATTTACTATATTTGCAGCTTATGAGTGAAAGTTGGAAGCATCTTTACCAGAAACTTCTTTTACAATTTTGATTTTTCCAAAAAAAGTATTTTTTTGTAATCTTATTGTTTACAATGAAAAAGTATTGAAATTGGGGATTTAAAAAGGATTTCATTATTTTTACTTTAAAGAATAGTCTTGGTAAATGCATCTAGCAAATAAGTTAAAATTCCCATTTTATCATAAAATTACCGTAATATTAAATTCATACACAAAGCTTCTTTAAATATAATAAAGAGAAACAAAAACAACTGCTTATATTTAAAGCTTAATAAAGTAAAACATATAAATTTTTATACTGCAACGTGCAATTTTATTTAAAATGGTCATTTTTTTTCTTCTCTTCTTACATAATTAGTATATCGTTTTAAAATTACAAAGGTGCAATTTATTATCAATAGTTACCAATGAATAGGAAAAGTCTAATTGTCTTACAACATTCAGAAAAACTTAAATTTCATAATTGTTATTTAAATAGATTTAGAAACTTGGAAATTCTTTTTTCAAGAAACAGTTTTTACTATTATTGCTTAAATTTCATTAATTATTTTGTTAAACTGATTCTATATATTTAGTAAAATAAATTTTTAAATATTATTGACTGATTGTTAATACATATTAAATCAATCAATCAATTGCTGGCTTAAAAACTCAATTGAGTTTTTAAGTCAGCAACTGCTTTAAAAACTACAAAAAGTAAATCTTTTAAATTTAAATCTAATTTAATTAAATCTTCAAAAGAAATTACTTATAAGGCACAACAAAATATTAAAATTTGTTGTGGGTTTGTTTCTGTTCAAAAAGCTAAATTAAATTTGAAGTATTTTGTTTATTAGGTATTCTTTAAAAAAAATAGAATTTAATGGTTTTTGCTTTAAAGCATTTAAAATAATGTAAAAACAAGCAAATATATGCCAAAAATAAGGCATACAACTTTTATAGCATAAGAGCTACTCAAAAATGATAATGTCGACTACCCATGCCCCTAATTGAATTTCCACTGTAAATATCTTCAATTTGTATTCTTATTTTGTTCGATATTTTTTAAGATGTAGCATATGCATCTATTAATGAAAACTCTTTAAATGTATCAACCAAACACATTTTTTTTAATGTAGAGGAAAAAATTTTTTGAAAAATTTTAAAGTTGAGATTTCAATTCAAGAATTATGTTTCAAGAGAGATTTTCAATTATGTTTAAAATTTTCTTTCAGTCAGTATGTAAAAATAATTAAGTTTAAGGAACTGTTTGAGACTAGTTTTATCCGAAATTTAACTGGTCTTCAGAGGAAAGTTTACCATCTTCATTGCACAATCTGAGAACTACTGTGATAAAAAAATTGTGAACCTTAAGAAAGATAAAACCTTCTTGTGTGGAATCTGCCTACTAAACGCAAAGCATTTATCACTGCATTTTTGAGTGAAAATATTCTTAACTTTAGTTCTAATTAGCTCAAGAAAAGATTAACAAATAAAAATTAGCTTTGCTCAGGTCTGGAAAAATGAGAAAACTTGTGCATTAACAACTTGGGTGTGTGTAAAATCCTGAGAGGATCTTTCATGAGTAAATAAAATTGTGTATTTTTCATTAAATGTTGATGAAACTAGAAAAAAAAGTGTAAAGTAATAATGGGCTTAAAGTTTTAGATGATTAGAATAAATTGATGTTACACATTTAATTTGAGTTCTAAAAGAGAAAATTTATTAACTGGGGAAAACATATATGCTAAAATGAAAGAAATGAAAATATGCTTAATATTTGTAAAGTAATAAGCTGTTTATTTGATGATTACGCAACCCAGTATAGATTACAAAATAGTGTAGAAAAGCTGTTCTGTGAAAAAAAATGCAGTTTTGATAGCAAGATGAAGAATTTGAAGTAGAATATTACTCATAAATTGAATAGATCTTCAAATGTTTTCTTTGGGTTTTTAATGAAATAATTGGGATAACATTTATGTACTGAATTGCAGACATAAACTGCATTTCATTGAAGCAAATTTAATTTACTAGACTTATTGAAAATAGATTTTGATTAATGGTTCTGTTTTCAAATGATTTCTTAAATTAAATGATGCATTGATGATTTGAGTTTTTTTATTGTTTATTACATGTGGTACATGAGAAAAGAATTTTTAATGACATATTATTTGTTAGAAAATTTCAGGGCCTGGATAAAAAGGAATTTTTTTAATTAGTCTAAAAAATTAGTATTATAATATTATAAGTCAATAGCGTTTTTTTTTAAATTTATATATTGTTCTTTACTACATTATAAATTAGTGAATTTTCTTCTGGGGGGGAACTCATTTCTCTAAAGTACTCGTTCGGTTATAAGATTTTGTTAAGCTTTTATATTATTTATTTTGTATGAACTATAAGTATTGCATAAATTTTTGCTATCATTATTTTGTTTATTTAGTTTTAAAAGTGCCTCTTTTAAAAATTCTAAAACTAATTTATCTCAATGAAAAATCACAATATATAATGCAAATTAATTATATATATATATACTGTACAATACTGAAATTCTTAGAGTGAAGTTTATTTAATAATTAAATAAATGTCTCAAACAGAACTGATTCCTAATGTAATAGTTAGAATGTACCAAATAATGCAATCTTTTTTGTGATCTACATGATTTTTAAAAACAAATCTTTTGATGAAATACATATCCATTTTTTTATTTACTTCCTTACATATTAAAATAATTATAAAATATTGTGTTCTTTCTAAATAAATTTAACACTAATTACAATTATTAATATTAAATATATTTTTTAATTCTTTAAAATATAAGATATTCTAAACAGTTTAATAAAAATGTCTAACAGTTTAATAAATTTCTCCTAGAATTTTTAATGAATTGAGTTAAAATTCTATTGTCAACTATCGTGTAATGGATAGTAAATTCCAATTTGTCAGTTGGTTTAACTTTCTTCTTTTTCAGCCCTATAGACCAGTAAAAGACAAGGCTGTCTCAGCAAGTTTTGCGCATCTTACCTCTGTTATTTAAATTCTTAATTTCAAATGTTTGTTAAAAGTATTATTAAATGTGGAAACACATTTTTACCTTAACTTTTAAATAGAAATTTAGCTGAAGTTTCATTAAAATAAAAAGAATGCTCCAACTTTCTAAATCTAGATTTGTTTGGGTCAGAACTTAGTAAGTTCTATAATTATATTTGTTTATTTATTTATTTATTTTTCTTTAAATCAATTAATCTGAAAAGTGACTCCATTGGCTATTGTATAACAATTTTTTTATTCTTTATTATAACTTTTATTTAGGTCATTCAGAAAGACTGCTGCTTCAATTAAGATTGTTAAGTCATACTTAATAATTTTGATTGAAGCAGCTTTCTTTAATGAAAGTCATACTTAAACGAAATATCTTTTTAATATTTTAGTTTTCTTGCATTTTTTAAAAAAAATGGAATTTTTTCATCAGTTAAATCAATAAATGATTACCATTTAATTACCATGCCTCAGAATAATGTGTGAAATCACTAACCAGTTTTAAATGCTTAATTTTGCTAGCAATAATTTGTAGTTGTAAGTATTATAATGTATGGTACTAACTTTGATTTATTCTTGTCTCATCAATTTATCTCTGTTTGAAGTTCGAGAGGGCAGAATTATTATTCTATACAATAAACAAAGCAAATTTTTCCTTTGTAATACACTTCATGTCATGTGAATGAGCAAAAGATTTGATTAAGCTTCAAAAAGCCCTGTGTGTATGTATATGTATGATCTTGTATTATAAACATTGATGGAATCTTTTTCAGATAGAAAAGTCTCTTTCTGAGTTAAAAAGTAGTATTGATACTTACAGCAGTACATCAATTTTGAAGACAATCGCCATGCGCATGTCACAGAACACAGAAGAAGAGCAGTGACTCAAATATCTTTGCAAATGTTGTGACTATTTAAAGAGTTTATAACTGTTTGTTTATAATTAATTGTTTTATTATTTATGAAAAAAATCAAACATGGTTTTAGCTGTTGGAAACATTCCTTCAATCTTTGATTAATAATGAATAAAGTGTAATTTTCCCTCATAATTGTGTCATTATTTTTTTCACTGAATTTTAAGTTTCAATGTAATCGATGCAAAGAATCATTATTAGTAATTTTCTTTTACATAACATCTAATGACAAATATATGTTATGCATAGTTTAAAGAAATAAAAATTATTTTTAATCTTGTTACAAGAAAAAAAAATTTTTTTTATAGAAAGTATGAAATCTGACATTCAGTTTCCTATAATATTATTCTGCATTTTTGTAAACATTATTGAAAATTTTATTTTTCATCCACAACATAACACAAAAAGGTTATTATAGTTTTCTTTTCTCCTATTTTTCTAATTTTTGCTTATTTGAACTGTATAATATCTACTAAATATTTTGAATTATTATATATTGTTTAATAAAAATTTTTACTAAAATGAAGCAAAAATAAATAAAGCATACATAATATGTGTAGTTTCTTGGTCCAAGTATGTAGTATTATGTGTTTCAGTATATATCTAACCAACATATATGTATACTTTTAAATTTTCCACCATTTTGGTTAAAAGGCCCTGATCGATAACTTCTAAAGAAATAACTAACCTTGGGAGTTAAATTTTTCTTAGTTATTCTCTTTACAACATATATTCAGTTGAGTAGTATATTTGAACTTAACTGTCATCAATAACATATCCGAGAAGATTTCTAAGTGATATTTTTATGGAAAAATAGGAATCCCCTCAAAACGTTTTGAAGTATTTTTCTCCATTCTTAATAGTAATAATGACAAATGACAATTTTTTTAAAAAAGAAAAAGAACCAAGGACTTTTTTGTTAAAGCGAGAAAAATTCAGAATTATAATACCTCACTTAAATTAATTACAGTGTGGTATAATTAACTTTACAAGTAGCTCAAATTATCCCTCTCAACAACCCATCTGTGGGAGAGAAATAACTTCCCAGTCTCTGTGGTCTTGAAGGCTCTTGATCGTTCAGAGAATGCTTAATCCATCCTATTGGGGGAGAGGAAGGCTTGAGCTTGAGAAACCATAGATGGGGGCATAAAATGGTAGATGCAGTCTGAAGATTTATCCAAGTTAAAAACTGAA
>JAPDSC010003700.1:27027-41680 GCA_026290005.1 Latrodectus geometricus | reverse complement strand
TAGAATCTACATTTTAATTAACTAATAATTTATTTTAAATTTCTTAAATTAAGAAAATGTCAATCTGATGTGTAATTTTGACTCTCGAAAAGTTTTACTGAAGAACTTTACCAAAAGTTGACTGGTATGTATTAAAGATTAGTTATAATTGAATGATTGTTGTATTTCATTATTAACCGGCAAAAGAAAAATATGTGAATTAAATGGAAAAAATATATTTTCTGAGTACTGAAATACAATGAGTAAGCTCCAAAATCATTAAAGCATTATCAGGAATCAAACAGAAAATTCTCCAATACTTCTCCCTACCATCCCCAGGGGTATCATTTCATTTAGAGATCATTGTAACCACGATTAGTTAAGTGTTGGACAGAATTTTAGTGAGGACTGACTACCTCCCGATAGTGGTGTTAACGATGCCCTAACTATCTAAGCTACCTGTCATTCATGAGAATGAATTCCTTCTCAATTATTATAGCACAAAGAACCACTATATGATAGGCCTGCGACTATCATTCTTGTCATTGAGCAGTTAGTGCTTCAGCCTTATTAATCTACAGATAGGTCTGTACCTATCTCTGTAGATTCTCAAGGAGGAAGCACTACTTTATATGTGTTCCACACACACATCCTTGATGCAATAATTGTAATCGTTCTGCTTCTGTTTATTTGTGAAAACAAAAGTTGGCAACAAGATGGAACAAACTCTGTGAGGTAAACGTATCTACGGTGCAGCGTTGAAAATAAATGTTTATTGTTGATATTAGAACTTTTATTCACATATTAATTACATTGAAGTTTATTAGAAATTAACCTGATCGGTGTGGTCATTGATAGAATATCCTCCATCACGCTGCTTCCGCCGAATCAGATATTTTCATGCACAAATGCATGATTTTTTTCCAAGTAAAGATTTCTCTTCAGATGAGAACTGCCACGGAGAGATATTCTTTTGTGAGGAACTGCGCAGATCCCATATCGCCTGCGGGAAACATGATGACCAAGGAAAGGAACTACTGATATGCGAGCACAAATATCACCATGGTTAAGTCGGTTCCGGACAATTTGAGATGACACCAGTTGCCATCTGTAAGTACGGTTATTTCTGATCATCCGGTTTAAATACCGATTTCATTTTGTCAAGCTTACGAAAGTGACAAAATATTTTCACTTATTAAGTACCGATTTCCGTCTGAAAATGATAATTCAAAGCATTTCTAATCCTTCCGTTACAACGTATCACGTTTGGCTGAAAGGTAAACGACAGACTATTCTGCAGTAAATCAATTCATGAGCTGAGGCACATTACTGTTGCAGATCATTTAACGAGTGGCAGTAGATCGTTTTTCACCCTTTCCTAAAGCACACTCTTCTATGCGACATTAAAATTTGCATAACTGGAAGCATTATAATTTTAAGTTCTTCTATTTCAATTTAATTAAAAATGGGTCGAAAAGTTTTATTAAATATTTTGTGGTTCTTTCACACCGACATCCAAGTCTTTCAAGCAAAGTTTGTATATTGAACACAATAGCATATCTTATTAATAAACAATTCTTTTGAAAAGGAAAATTGTATTTCTAATGGTTTACAAATATAAATTAGTGTTTTTGAATATATTAATGACTCAATCAACTCTAATTGAAGAATCGTAAAAGGTAATTACTCAAAACCTATTAAAATTATATTTGCAAATGCACATATTTTCAAACAGGTGTTTCAAATTGCTCTTACAAATTAAGATAGGAGAGCAATAATTAACATAGAATGTTGGTTTGCATTACACTCTGAGAGACAGGAGAGAATAAAAAATTAAAAACGCATCAATCAAGAACAAGGGGCCTCGAGATAGATTACGTGCTCTCTTTGCCACCATGAGCTGAGAGGTTCGATTCCCATCCGAGGCCTTGGATATTATTCGTGCTAGTCACCCCAGTCTTTAACTTCTTGAATGTTTCACATCTCGCACAATGGATTGGACTTGTGGAGTGGCTTTTTAGTTCACCAAACCTCAACTCCCTTTTTCTTCTTGGGGGCACAGGCAATCTTTAGAGTACTACACACCTATGGATTCAGCTGAAGATTTCGTGGCATTGTTGCCGCGGGCAAAATTAACAGGAAATTTAAAGACGAAAAGAAATTTTCGACAGGTCAATCTTTATCCGTTATCAACTGCTCAACGACAAACTTGCTCGGAATTTTGAGGCTTGCTGTAAGTTTTCACAAAGCAATAAATCTGATTGTGCAACTTTTAGTATCGCTCATTCGCTTTCTAACACATTTGCCAGTTCAAGCTAAAATTCTAAGATTCCTCTTTTCTGTTTTTCTATGCAATTATTGCTCACCTCGATGTATGTTATCAACCCCCTTAATTTGAAAAGTCAATTTAGAATCAACCTGCATGTATATACGTAACGGAACAGAAAATAAAGCTTATAAACAACTTTTTAAAATTTTCATTTCCAACGAAGTCCATCCTTTTTTAACACAATACTACTTACTAAAAATGAAAATTTTTGAGAGTTAAACTAATGATATTTGGAAAATGATATATACTAACTATACATATAAAATTTTCTTACTGTTGTATCCCAATCCCATCCCACAAATACATCAAATGGATGTCCACGAAAGATCCACCATATCTAATGGACAATATGAATGGTAGATAGACGTCCATGAAAGGCTGTTCGTTGGTTGACAACTATAGACCTCCAATAGACGTTAATTCATGGATGTGTGTGTATTTAAAATAGACGTGTCTATTGGATGTAATCTAGATATTTATCGTAGCTTACAAAAATTAGCAATCAATTATTGTGGATGTAATATGAATATTTATCTAAGTTTATTAAGTAAAGTAATATATATTATTTGTAAAAATCCTTTAAATGCGAATTTTAATTACGATCGATTGATTTTTTTAGCTTAAGTTGATTAATAATACATTTGAAGTGAAGAAAATTATTCTACAAACTTTGAATAATTTAATGACTTTGTATTCGTAATTACTGTTTCAAATATCGGATTAGATTTACTGTATGGTCACATGGCACGATTTTTCTCCATTTGGCGATAAAATAATTTTTCTGGTAACCCGCCTTCGACCAATCGCAAATAAGAAATTTCGACAACCCTAATCGACTAAATATTGTAAGTGCCATTTTTAATTTTAGCTCGGATCCGACCACGTTGAATGTTGCGGTGATCTTCAGCTCCTGTGTTCTTTTTTATGATGACTGCTGCATGGGGAGCCGAGAATGATGTTATGTGGTGTGATGAGAATGTTAAGGTATTTCTATGGATTGGATGAAGGGAAGGAAACATTGGAATTTTGAATAAAAGCGGGCTTGATTGCGAATAGATATGAATGCTGTAAATGTGGTAAGGATATAAAATTGGTTAATAGGAACGATATAAGTGATGGTTATGAATGGAGGTGTAAATCTAAGATGAAAGACGATGAATGAAATTTTAGTTCAGGTTAATATGTGGATGAGTAAGATTGAGTTTAGTATGAAAGAGAGTAATGTTCTTCTGTGTGATTTTCGTTCTTTTTGTCATGAGGTTTGTGTGGAAGAGATGATTGAAAGTACCATGAAACTGGGTGGAAGCGGTGTGATTGTCGAGATAGATGAAAGCAAATTTGGTAAGCGTAAATTCAATCGGGGTAAACGTGTGGGTTTCGGGGGTAATTGAACTAGAGGCGAGTAAATGTTTTATGAAAGTTGTGGATGATAGAACGCCTGATGCTTTGCTGAGTGTGATAAATGACTTTATTCTTCCAGGTTTGACAATTTCAGACTGCTGAAAGAGCTATGATTGTCTCTCTAATGAAGGCTTCGTGCATCTGAAGGTAAATCATAGACCAAATTTCAAGGATTAGGTACCCCACTAATACCTTGGAAGGAACATGGGGAGAAGTAAATCGTGGAATGGCATCGTCGAAAGCAAAAAATGGCTTAGATTACTATTTAGCTGAATATGTATGGAAGAAAAAAATAAAATCTGTGTAACAAAGTTTTGAATTTTATTGACTCTATAATATGTTACATTATTATTATACTGTCATTTTTCTCACACACGCAATATTTTTCAATATGCTGTTTTTTTAGATCTCGCTTGTGCAAAATGACGACTTTTGGCGAGATTTTGAAAAAGTCGCCAAAGGTAACCGTACAGTAAATTTTGAAAGTTGAATCATAAAACATTCAATGCTCAATCAAAAAGTTGACATTTTGTAATACAACATAAAATTTTTACGGTTCAAGGAAATATCTTCAACATGATTTTTTTCGATTAGAACCAAATAGATGAGTTGGCCTAAGACCCAGAATAAAAAATTCAAGTTTTGTAAAAGAATGAATAAATTTTGTGGAAAAATTCTAATTTTCTTGATTTAAGAATGTAATAAGTAAATGTAATGTAATATGGAATTTTCTTGATATAAGTATGTTCCATAATAAGTTACAAGTGAAAGATATTTTATTACTAATTATTGTTGGTACATATTATATTATCATTATTTATGCCTATATTTGAAAAAGTTTGATTAATTGAATAGTTTTTCTAATTTGTTGTTCATATGCGTTATTAGATTAGATCTTAAAAATTTATAGAGATGTTTTAAAATGTTTTTAATTATAAAAGAAATGATATATACTTTGAACTAAAATGTGTTTATAGATAATATTTAATATGTACAACTCAAGTTGGCGAGAAATTGTGATTTATTTTCTAATATTTATGCAAATCATGAAAATTTAATGTTCTAGAATATACATGTTAATAAATATTTTACAAAAAGAAATTTAAACTTATTTTGTTCTACATGAAATAAATACTTCTGGTTGTTTACCGAATTTTGATTCAGGGTGAAAATGGTGTCTTGGAATGAAACGAAACTTAGATTCAGCTGTTAGTCTCTGACTAGCTTAAAATAATATCTAAGCATCATTTTGAATTTCTGATTACAATGTTCGTTATTAATTGAAAACAATGAATTGAATTCTAAAGTTTATCTCAGAGTTGTAACATTTTGTTCCAGAATATTTTTCGATTCTAGAAAACAAGTGAGATTTATTTTCTTTTCTAAAATTGTCACTGGGTGTAGAAAAAAATATTTATGGTATTGGATTTTGCTTTTTTCTGCATTTTCAGTTTAACTTTTTAAAAAAAATTAATATTTACTGTATTTTTACAATTTTTGAAAATGTATTGTTTTTATTTCTTTAGCATATGCCTTTTTCAAATTCTAAATATGTTATCAATCAGGAATGCAGATGTGAAGTGTTCCAACTTCAATGTTAAATTTACAGAATTTTCAAGCAGTATAAACTTCATGATTTATTTTTAGTTAGTCCTACATGAGAATATTTTGTAATGCATCATTTTATAGTGCTGTAACTTAAATTGTTTTAAGATGTATACTGTCCTATGTGTTATATTGTTAAAGTTACATTTGCACATTTAAATTGAAACTTCAGTCATAAGTGATTTTTTAAAATTTGGACTTCAGTATACATTATATGAATATTTAATGTAAATTTCACTTCTGTTTTGAATGAATTAATCTCATGTTTGTATTTTTAGTAAGTTAGTACACATTAGAGTTAAAATGTCTTACAATATACACTTTTATGTGGTATTTGTAGAACTTGATGTTTTTATGTTTAAATTGAAATTTCCATCCGTAGTAATTTTTCTTTCAAATTCTTAGGCTTTTTGTTTATTTTGGTATACACAAAGAAATATGGTACTTACATATTAGTGTTACTGCACATAATTTAATTTTATGAATATAATTGTTTAAGTAAAAATTTATTATTAATTTATTATTAAATAAGTAAAAATTTATTATTATTGCTTTATTTTGTTGTATCATGACGCAACTCCCATGGCATGGCATAAAATTGGTTGTGGTGAAGCTAACATAAATACCAAAAATATCTCTTCTATATTCTGTTGCATTAGTTTATAAATAAGCAGGATTCTCGAAAATTAAGTATATTTTTTTTCTTGTTAAAATCTAAACTAAGTAAGCATGCAGTAAATCAGGTGTAAAATATAAGTTATTTGAACCAGATGTGTAATGATTTAAATGGAACGCAGCACGAAGTGGTGGTTGACCTACTTATCTCACATTAATGACGTGCTTTTCTTTTGACAAAATATAACTTATAGCACTTCCAGATTTTTTACATGCAGCATGTTACATAAATCAGGAATTAATGTGTTTCGAAATTCGCTGAATAAAATGTATTTCTATCTGCAGGTATTTCTTGAATCAGAATGCATCATATATTTTCAATTAACTCAATTGGAAACCAAGAGAATATTCGATAAGAGTACTTTATATTTATAAATTTTTAAATCTGTCAACTTCACAAATTTTTGTGAAATATATTCTAATAAGTTACGTACGGCCTATATTAGTAACAATTTTGATCTGTAATATTTTATTTGGCAAAATTCAATAAATAGTACCAAAATTCAAATTCCATTATAGTGTTTATCTTGATAAAAAAAATAAAACTCTAAACACTCTGGAAGAAATGGTATTTTTTATAAAAAAAAAGACTCAGATGCTGAAAAATTTTCATTTATTATTTGTCAAAAAAGTCAAAAGTGAAAAAATCTTGTAGAATGAAATACATAGCGACTTAGATTTTATATAATGACAAATATCCATAATTTCTTAGTTTTCGCACTTATGTCTATAGGTATAAAGTATAGACTTCTTAAAATATTGATATAAAAAATATGCATCAATATAAAGGATTTTAATTGTTTGGAAAGGCAATTTTTAATTATTACTGCTTTGATCAATAATATGGAGAAGAATAAGTTTTGTATTATCCACATACACAGAATCCCATAATAAGTTTTGTTTCAGAATAATAATTTATACTTTCACGTTTTATTTTGTTTCACTATATGATATCTAATGCCATTTCTCTTCTCCAATGACTTTAAATTTACAATCTAATTAGAAATTTTAAAGATTCAATTAATTGTAATTAAAATTGAATCAAGATAGACACATAAAAATTTCCTGTAATGGGGAAGTGTTTTCAATAAAATATTTTTTAAATATAGAGTTCAGAAAATAAGAATATCAACATATTGTAATTTAGTTTAATAATTAAAATATATGTTCTATACAAATTGATATTACATTTTTGCTGATTTTTAATATTTTTCTTGATAATAATAATAATGAAGAAATCTAATAACTTAAATACATTCACTAATCAGCAGATTGTGTATTAACAATTCTTGATTTAGAATTATTATAAATGTTACTGCGAAATTTCAAAATGTTAATTTTCTTTTAGATGTTGTAAGAAGGAATGACCAATGTTACTGATAGAATACTAATATCCTGTATTAAATGAAATTTAAGAAAATTGTATAATAAAATGTTATATTCATAGGATGTTTTTAATTCAATTTAAAGTACACCTTCTATTACTATAATTATAAATGCTTTATTAATTTATAACACTATAAAAGTTAAATTTTCTTAAACACATTAATTTCAAACTCTAAAATAGAATTTTAAATATTTTTCTGCTAAATTGATTGCTGGTTAACTTTTTGATTTAATTTTAACTTTATTTTTCTAATTTTGATTTTTTACCTCAATCTATTCTTTGATGCAGTAAAGCTTGTGTTTTGATTTCTTCCCCTGTCTCTTCATTTCATTGTTATGTCTACATATTCTATTATGCATATTTTGCAACCTTCTGCCTTTGAAAGCCTTTACTTTGTCATTTTAAAGAATATTAAATGGGTTGCTAAACTTTTTTTTAATTATAACTTATTAAAATAATATATTTTTAAAAATAGTCATAAAATAAAAAATGAATAGGAAATTTGACAAATAGATAAGTTAATATGTAAAATTTTACCATTTATTTCTTAAAACTCATGTTTTAAAATTTAATACTATTCAGAAAGAATATATTTATTCAATATACACATTTAGTTTTTTTGTAAATCAATTTATTGCATTTTCTAGTTTGATGAAAGTTATTGCTATGTTAATTTCAAATATTTAAAGAACAATGTATTTCAAACAATTGATACTGTGTATTATGCATAATATAAAATTGTTTGAAATTTTTATAGTATAGATATATACTTTTTATAGTATAGACATTTTGAAATTGAAAAATAGTATTCTCATGATAAATTATTTTTAATCATAAGAAAGTAATTATATAATAGAAAAGATTAGTGAATTATATTTAAAACTAAATAAAAGTATATTGTGCGGGAAATCTATTAATTTATTAATATATCTTTAAGATGTGGTAAAATTTAAATAAAATTTCTCCATGTAAAAAAAAAATTATCCCTGTAAAGTAATTTTTAATGTGAAACTTTTTAAGCAAATTATAAATTATCTTTTTTGAATATTAAGTACAGTTAATATTTGCTTAGGCGGTTCAGTTTAGTTAGAAAATTTTAATAGGCCATGAAAATATTTGGAACTGCACAAAAAATTGCCATTCATAAAAAAATGATAGTATATGATTGGAAACTCATGCGCATTCTGTCATGTCAGATTCATGATGTCACTATTTATGCGACGTGACGTCATATCCAAAACACATTCTGTATACATCCATTCTAATGGATGTGTACTAGACGGTCAGTATATGATCTACTGGATCATTTATGGATGTCTACTGAATTCCGGTGGATCATCCAAATGACATCCAGCAGATGTCCAATAGTCCTCCAAATTATTTTAGTATACTAAGATTAATTTTCACAAAGTAAGATTAATTTTCACTAAGATATTATAAAACTAAGATTAAGTAATTTAACGCGTCAAACTTTCTTATAGTTTATCAAATTGTATTTCTCTCGACGAAATGATTTTCCAAATCAGAAATATTCAATAATTTGCTACATTTACATGAGAATCAAAGTTTAGTCATTTTGTAATTTTATGCTGTCACATGTTTCTGCTGACATTCAATCATTTTATTCTGCATATTATATAAGGCCTGGTTAGAAATATAATGCGAAATAAATGCATACAAAATCTATAAGTATGACAATACTTTCATTGCAAAAGTAGCTGAAATAGAATTACCAGAAAATAAATATTCGAAAATTGTTTAATATTTGGAACAAATATAAATACAATGAAGTTGTTACATAAGATTATCTAAATATAGCAAAAAGTTAGAATACATAAAGCCAATATGCAAAGTGAAATTTGCAAAAAGAATTTTTAATATTAAAGTTTGAGTATTTTAATAATTATACAGATCAAGTAAAAATTAAAGTTTGAGTTATTTTAATAATTATACAGATCAAGAGGTAAAATCGAAAAAACTCACAATAATCAATTACTGGCCATATTCGTACTTCCTTTAAATTGATTTATTATGGATTTTTCGCTTTTTTCCTTTTGATGTGTATAATTATTGAAATGTATGTGACTTAAATTTTAGAATTCATTTAGTCAACTTCACTTTTACATGTTCTATTTTTTAGCTACTTATTTTCACTTTATATGTTCTAATTTCACTTTTATATGTTCTATTTTTTAATTTCCCTTTTATATCTTTATTTTTTATTTACTGGTTATATGTTCTATTTTTTAGATTATTTAAATAATGTTATCTAATTGCTTTATTGTATTTATATGTGTACCAAATATTAAACAATTTTCGAATATATATATAAATTAGTAATTAATATTAATATAATTAGGTATAATGTCATTATCTCTGTTCCGATTAAAAGAAATTAATCTATTTTTAGAGGAAATTACAATTTCTTTTCTCTCAGCAAGAAAGAATAAATTCGAAAAAAAAAAGAAAGCTTTCAAAAATAGATGTCTGCTAAAATTTAAATACAATCTCTTCAAACAAAGAAAAGAACGTTATATGAATTTTTTGTTAAAACATATCCATTTGTTTTGCCAAAAAATGTTTTGAAAGGAAGAATGCATGCATCACTTGACAAGTCATGCGTAGCATAAGCGAAAACTGCATTTTAATCTAGTGAACTGATACTGACCCCTTTTCTCCAGACTGCGGTTACGATGTCTGTGGTTTGATTTCCGACCTTCAGACAACCTTTTCTTCCCCCCTTTTGCCCCGCATTCCTATGCAGTATCCTGCATTCTTCCTACGCGAAATTGTCTTTAATTTGAGTGTCCCTTGTTTTGTTTATTTTTTTCCGAGAAAACTTCGAAAGTTATAATCATATTTTGACTCCAGTTCGTTACTTGGGTTCGATAAAAACGGCGACCGTCTCGTAGGCAAGCGCCTCCATTTTACCGCGAAAAACTTTTTTACCCATCATACCCAGCGGCACCTTGGCTAACGATATCTACCACAAAATCATTACATGTTGCGCTCATGTAGTTAAATTGTTTACATAAGAGTTCTTCAAAATATTCTTGTGATTTTTCATTTTTAATTTTCATAAAATTTTCTTTTTTTTTTTTTTTAATGTGCCTATTCCGAATAATATTACTATTTATTATAGTTCAACTAACAAACACGCATTCATGAAAGAAAGACAATAGAAACATAATTGTGAGTTGGAATTTTCTTCGTTAAACGTTGAACCTTGCTTTTTTCAGATGTGTCGGGCAGTGTTTCTCAAATTTTTTTTTTTTTTGGTAATTATGCAATACTTTTCTTTTGAAAATAATAAGATTTTCATAAGATGTAAAAATAAATATTTTCAAACCGGAAATTACTATTCATTCTTTGCACAATAAACAGAACAATTACGGACTAAGAAATTCAATCAAGTGAATTAAAAAACAATATATATATATATATATATATATATATATATATATATATATATTTGAAATTGCCACATCAGAGACGCTTCCCTTGGTCAAAAGGTCTGCAGTTTCATTTTCAAAGATTCCAATATGAGAAAGAACCACTGAAAGTAGATTTCTTTCTGTTGAGAAAGTTGTTTAAGAGTATTTAAAACAGTTGTTTTTTGTCACCAGCTTTATTCCAATTACTACAAATTCCATCATGAGGACTTTATGCAGTAAGCTTCACTTATACTGTCACCAGTGGGAGTTGTGATCCTATCAGAAACAATTCGCGTACTCAAGACTCTTAGAGTGAAACCTTTAAAATTTTGATGATTAAAATCGAGCACAACTAACTGAAACCCGAATTGTGACAACAAACAAAAAACCTAAAGCAATAAATGAAACATTCATATGTAACAAATCATTATTGCTAATAGGAAATCATAGCAGGGTTCGTAAAATGAAACATTCTACACAGACATTCATTCGAATACCAATCAAAATTAATGACAAAATCTATTCCATTTTTTTAAAATTTTTTTAACTCTTCTTATTCTTAATTTCCCATTGTAGGAGAAACCTGCGACAATCATAAACCCCTTACTGAAACTTTCTTTACATTAACTGAACCAGGTTTGTACATTTTTCTCTCCTCGTTTTCTATGGTAAATAGACCTTTTCTTGTTGCAGTCATTTAGGTAAACCCGTGCTTCATCAAGGGTCACAATTTATTTCCATTTATATCCTGCAAAATAGTTTTTATACAGGATTCTACAAAATGTTTTGCGTAGAGCCACATGTCTCGGCAAAAGCTGGTGAACATTAAGTTTTTTAACTTTTTGAAGTTGTAAATCTTAGTTTATTATTTTATTTATTGTTGCTACAGATGTATCTAAAGACTTTGCAATTGATTTTTGTGTTGGCGGATTTTCTCTTGTTACCAACAATCTCACTTTAGAAACATTTGAAACAGTACATAACCTTTTTTGGATATTCGTTTGGAGTCTTCTTTCCACGTAGAAATGATGATTGACGGTTTTTAGTTGTCCTATTAATAATGTTGCTTATTTTTCACTTTTAAAAATTTTAATGCCATGCATTTTACAATGTTTTTGAATTCTGGAATAGGAATATATCTCTTCGGAAAGCGCAAAAACATGTCCTTATCCACAGCTTGTTTACATGCGATATTTTGAAAGAAGAATAAATTTAAAAGTAGCAGACGATATTTCTCATTTCAAATAATAAGCTGTTGCCAAAAATTTTTATTCTAAAACATTTTTTTTTTAATTCTTTATCGAAATCGTTCTAAAACTGTGTTAACACCCTCTGTAATAGTGCAATAAGTGTAAATGATTTTGGTGTCTTTAATGCAAACTGAGATGAAGTTCCAGCATTAACGTTTGAAGAAATTAAGGATATTCAATAATAAAGCACGAGGAAATGATCAATTTAGAATTTATAAAACGAGTTGGAGCTACAGCTAATGGCATAAAATCCATAAATCATCCATATCTAGAAGCGAAAGGCAATGCCAGCAGAATGGAAGTTACGAATCAGTGTCTCTATTTATGAAAAAACTGACTAGCTAAAATAACAATTATAGAGGTATCACATCAAATGTGACCTAAGGAATATTTACCTACTTAATTTACAATAAGCTTTTACTAGTTGCAGAACAGATTTTAGGCGATTACTAAGGTGGTTTAGAGTTTTATTGTCATATGGTTAAAAACATTGTTCAGGAGTTTTACGAATATAATATCAGTCTATATGCTCTTTCTATGGATTTCAAAAGAGATAAAGTGGATTCAAAAGGACTGAAATTTTAGCTGACATAAAGATGCCAATCAAATCAGTTACAATTAATTCAAATTATTTTAATGAAATCTATCGCCACCGTGTAATGCAGAATGATTTTTCAGAGATTTTCGATGTCACTGTTGGTTTCCGACAGAGTGATGAATTATCGAGTTTACATTTTAATTTAATACTTGAATTTATTAGATTTCAGAAGCTTTCTTGCTAGTAAAACAGCTCAAATTTGCGCATTTGCTGATAACATAGTAATACTGAGTAGAAAGAAAAGCTTCAATTAAAGAAAAAAAATTAATAGAATTAGCAAGAACATTGAA
Source organism: Latrodectus geometricus (assembly GCA_026290005.1). Classification (NCBI taxonomy): domain Eukaryota; kingdom Metazoa; phylum Arthropoda; class Arachnida; order Araneae; family Theridiidae; genus Latrodectus; species Latrodectus geometricus. Next base: position 28,732 of record JAPDSC010003700.1, on the reverse strand, counting down.
CTTAATGAACAAAAAGCAAAATACAAAGAAAAAACTAAATTTAGCAGCATTTGTAGCAGTTATCTGATAGTTGATAACTTTATATTCAAAAGTTAACATTTTTAGGTACTTGGGAATTATAAATATATTTAAAATACACGGGTTTGTGGTAGTGTGACGTGGGTAATGCTACTCGCAAGAAGTAAATATTTGTGTGAATGTTTTATAGTTACTTGTACTAGTGTGTTATTCTCTTTTTATCTGTAAAATCATTGTCTATACAACGCTTATTCTGTGAAAATAGCGGTTTTCGAACCTGGAAATAAGTCCCTAAAATCTATGGTATTCTATAGAACAATTAGTTAAATATAAATTCTACAAATAGTTAAAGTATGAAATATGGCACTCGAAAATTCTTTGAACTGGTTCTAGATGTTTTTAGTGAGTTTTGAATTGCTAATACTTGCTTTGAAATGATGTTTGTGTACTTTTCATTCCATTGTCTTTAGGTTATTTATGTTAGCAATGAGTAATAATAGTACCATCTGCTTTTCCTTATTATTTATCAATTGATCATCAGCTGTAGGTTAAAAATGAGAAATTTTAGCCATTTATGAACAATTAATTTATAAAATAACTTTGAAATTGCTTATTATTCAATTTAACTATCATAAAATATTTGATAACCTATCATAAATTATTTGATCATAAATATCATACAAAAAATCATATATGATGCATATAAAAAATCACATATGATGCATATAAAAAATCATATTGTATCATAAATTATTTGATCTATCATATACTTTAAGTGACGTCTAGTTATTTCATGAAAAATTATATGTATAAATCGAATCTTAAGCACTTTAACATATACATAATTGAGAGCACCGTGATTTGGTTAGAAGTAGAAGATCATAACTTTGATCCCAACACTGTTTGAACAGTTTTTTTTTCTCTGCAAGTACATCTGCTGGAGGGTCACCTTGGCAGGAGATCACTCTTCAGAGAGAGAGAACACGAGTTCGATTCCAGAAACAACGGAAGATGGATAAAATAGATATTGCGCTTTCTTCACCCATGTCTATCAAGTGGGTGCTCGGGAGTTTTTCGGTATCCTCCATTGCTACACGTCTATGTGACAAACTATCTATGAAAAGTCCTCTTGGAAGGTAACTTAAGCAGTGGATTTAATGATACATTATGACAGTTTATCTTTGATTGTTAGGATGCCCATTACATGGTGACCAAGTACATCTGTTAAAGTGAGAGCTTGGAAGTTTTCCTGGCATCCTTTACCATGACGCTCAGCAGAAAGTAATAGCCGTCCGTAATCTGTTAGTCGGGCGATGTTAAAACAGAAATATCCTAAGTTAAATTTTTGGGAGCTGGTCAAGTTTACCGTTTATTTAAGTTTTCCACTGATATAAGAAATGATAAATTTAATAACACGATGTAATTCTTTATTTAAGATTTTTATATGTGTATATTAGAGTTGTACATAAACTCTCTTACTCATATCCAGAAAGATCCTCCAATTTATGTACTGTACAAAATTTTAATAAAAACAATTAAATCCTTCTTGCTGCTTTAAGCTAACCATAAAGTGGATGTTATGATTTATTTATTGCTTGCATAAACGATTAAATATTAATCTTTAATGTGCTTTACATGCTGCTGAAGAGCTCATCCCATTGACTTGCTTTGGATGGGTGGACAACAT
>JAPDSC010003700.1:0-27017 GCA_026290005.1 Latrodectus geometricus | reverse complement strand
TAGCCTATGTTCCGTTTTAAATGTTTTGTGCATGTAGAAGAAAAATGTTTTTTTTCCTAACATCACTGACCACTTATCTGTTGCTTTCTTTATTTTAGTATTGATGAAATTCACGATATATTCCTTATGACAGTATGTTCTCATAAATTTATGATTTATTGAACTTTCATTAAAGATGTTTTATTCCTTTGCTGTATATCCTCAACAAAAGTCACTAAACAAAGAATAATGATTCACACACACAACTTGTGACATGTTAAGAGGTATTATGGGGCAACTTTTAAGCAAACGACCTTTAGAAAAGCCCCTGTAACAATATCGACGACCTCGAGATGGCGGTCAGACAATGTTTTGAAAAAAACAATTTTATGGTGTCGATGGAGGATGTTAGAAGTATTTTCCGTTTACAATAATTTCATGTAATTTTACTTTGTGTTCTGTGAATCCCCAGAAGATAATAAATAATTGGATGCTGAATAATGTGTCATCAATTTGCGACACAAATTAAATAAAATATCCTACACCCTCTTCTTAAAAGAAATTTTTTTATTGAAGCGTGATTTGTGAATGCATCTAAAGAAAACTTGTCATTTGTTCCTTCAATTTAATTCAACCCTATTTTAAAAGCTATAATAAGAAAATCACAAATGTATACAATATTTTTTTACTAAACTAAAATAATACATAAGTAAGCGGGAACCTTTTTCTTAAAGTTGTATTAAATGCAATTGGGAGGCGGTGCTTTTATAGAAAACAAAGCAATATTAATGTTCTTGGTGAAAAGCACTTCATGGTCCTTCCCTATATAATATTATCGTGACATTTCTTCACCTCTTAACGTGTCTTACGATAGCAACAAAGGACTTCAGTTGTTAGAAAAGTACGAGTCACAAAAAAATCGAACGACTAATCGAACAAATAACGACTTGAATTTAGAACAAAATAATGTATCAAACCAGGCATGCGACACACCAAAATCTTCAGAAAGGACAGCTCTACAAGAATATCGCGGTTCCCGGACATTCCGATGTCTCAAATTCCGCAGAGACACCGCGAAACAATTTTGAAGGGTCCAGACCCTACAATTTCAGCACCTATGTAACGATTTGAATTTATAACAAAATCATGTATCAAACAAGGCATGCATCTGCTCACTAGATTTAAATATTTATATTTTTTTATTACATTTCAGTTTATAACTGCAAGAACTGTGTGAAATGTTGACAGTTATGAGCTATTTCTTTTCATATTTATAGTTATCATATTCGTGGGAAATACAGCAATTACATTAAAAAATTTTTTTTTTCAATTTGCAATTGATTATAGCAAACCATACTCTGTTTAATTTCTGTACCCAAGGAAGTTAGGAAAATTGCTCAAAATATGAAAGATAACTTTTACGATACCATTTCAGCAACTATCAATAATTTTAAAATCCTCCTTATGCTTGTGGTTAGAAGAAAAAAAATTCAGCTGCAAAATTGTAGAGTCTCTTTTTTCCGCTTTAATAATATGGATAGGAACCGTAAAATACGTTCAAAATAATTAGCGCGAAATATGAACAACGTTTCTTATTTTATCATAAAAATGTATGGGTGTGGTGTCCTGGTTAATTAGGCCGTTCATTCTCATTAGCGAAGGTAGGGAACTCGAATCCCGACCCAACAGAATAACCACAGTGTTCGCTAAGGACGGATGGGACACGTAAAATGTGTCGTGGTTGCAATGTCCTCCAAGTGAAATGATGTTTCTGGGGCTGATAGGCCAAATCTGGAATCTTGTGCTTGGTTCTGACAAATGTTCATTTTTTTTAATTACCCACTTTCGGTGTTCACGATGGCATGCACAGTGGACAAAATGTCATTATACCCCCCATCTTTGTATTGCTGAAAACGATCCTAACAGTCGGGGATTATATTAATGATACGAGTATATGCCCAAAAGTAGTTATATAAATACATTTTGGGCTTCCAGCAAAACGTAAGATAAATAAAATCTTTGACAGTAGCTCAAAATGTGGTTTCTAAAGTACATTTACTATATATGGAAATTTTACGCATAGATATTCATGACAATAAAATATATGCCAAAGTATACATTCAAATGCTTTTTAATATTACCGCTGAAGTAATAAAAGCAGTTCGCACTGACAATGAACAGATATTACTTAGGCTTCTTTTTTGGTAATTGTGACTACAAATAGTTAATTTCATTAGGAAATTCAGTCTTGTCATTGATAAATAACCTGTTCTTACAAATACAATGAAATAATTATGTAATAAGTGAGTAACATCCAACTGATTCTGCATTTAATAAAAAAAAAACTTTCTAAAATGAAATCATTTATTTAAAGTATAAACATTGATATCGCATAATAGAGGAAGAAGTTGAAAAGTTTATTTTTAAACTTTCACACTGACACGCGTTTTTAAATGTACAAACCCGGTAAATTCTTAGCATCCAAAATCTCGACAAACGTACAGGCCAAGGCTTATTCAACAGCAACTGGTCCTTCATTGCCAATGAGCATGGCTTCTTTGTTTAAAATAAACTGAATCCGTCTCACGGCGGAGCGAGAAAACATTGAGTCCACAACGTTGACACACCATCATTTAAAGCTTATAAATATTAGGTTGCCGCCCAACCTGTCTAGTGGTTAGCGTACCTGACTACAGATGGGTGGGACCTGGGTTCGGATCCTGGCTCGGGCATGGATATACTTTCTCTCTTTCTTGTCTTTGTCCTTTCTTTGTGTGTGAATGGTTGCCTACCCTATAAACGGGTACCTATGGCATGTGTGTATTGAGGAAGTCGGACTCCACACCAAATATGGTTCAGTTGAAAAAGTGGAGCAGCGCACCCCATATTGCCGGCCTGTCTGGCACACGACAACAGCAACAACAAATATTAGGTTGGGGAAAAAGAAATCCATTATTTTTTCAGTCGATGACTGTGGAGTTCGATACCTCGTTAAGTGTCGATCATACAACTTCAGATTTAATGCTCGTCAGAATGACCACACTACGCACAAAAAAAAAAAAAAAAAAAAAAAAAAAAAAAAAAATTTAAAAATTGTCTTTGCCGATTTAAACTAACCCTAAAGTAGATGTTATGATTTATTTATTGTTTGCATAAACAATCAAATATTAATATTGAATGTGCTTTACATTCTACATGAGATAAATTTATCTTTACTCAATGGTTCATAAGTATTTATTTTTTAATAGCGGTATCGAGAGAGACACATCTCCAATAATATATAAAATAACCCATCCCACTAACATATTGGCCAACAACATTTTCTTTCCGACTGCTCACTGAAGAGCTCATCCCACTGACACATGGACTTGTTTTGGATGGGTGGACCAAATGGTGTATTCAACATTATGGGTAAAAACGATTATTTGTTTCACTCACAGACCAATTATAAGTAAAATAAAGTAACGTACGCATGATCTCAACTGTAATGAAAGAAACAACCACTTTATGGTTAAAAAGAAATGCTGTTTTTTTTTTTTTTACTTTATTAAATAGTACAGGGGTGTAAAAAATGGAAGTGAACAAAAAGAAAATGCTGTATATCCAGTTTTTTTTTCTTAAATTAAGGAGGAAATATAAGTCAGGTATTTGAAATTGAAAATCGGGAATGGTATTATGGTCCCTATACTGTAGCAGCCAATTACGTGTAATTTTTGTTTCATCGATTCCATTCAAGTATATTTGATTTATCTCGCACAGATAGGCCCATCGTCGAAAATATCGATAAAAATCACAAAAATGTCTGAAGATGACCAGCATAAGTTAAAGGTAGGCCGCAAAACAGTGTGAAATCATTTGCACAAAGCCATGTAAATAAAGCCTTGAAGTTCACGTAAAAGAGATTTCTTTTTCTCTTAACTAATAATGTGATTCCTTCTCATAAAAGATTCGTAATTATAAGAGCCGGTTAAAGTTAATAAATTGCCATAGCTTAATAGATGGCCATAACACATTTTTTATTGTGGAAATTTAACCAAGTGTTTTGAAGGTGTCTTAGAAACTAACACGGAACTCGAGTGTCTCAGGAACGTTTTCTTTTATAATCAAGACACTTAAGTTGTCTGTGGTTCATGACATTCATTTGACATATTTCTACCATTGTCATTTTATTTATAATGTGACTCCCCTATAAGTAAAACCCAGTATTTTCTTCACTTTTGAAATAGATTCAGATTATCCCTTTGCTTAACTCGTTGACATGCCAATGAAACCGAGGTGACGGAAAAATAAAATTTCGCTCAGTTGAAGAAGAACACTATAAAACTTGGATATCAGACGGATGCATCTCTCAGACGTCAGTGACCGGAATGAAGAGTCATTCATTGTTTCTGAAGGGGTTAAAGTATAACCGAATTCGAAAACTCGTGGAGTACTGATATAAATAACTTATCCTCTTTGATCATTTCAAATTCTAAAGAAAAAATTTGTTTGATAAGGTCTTATGAAGAAATAAGTTACAAAAAATCGCTCAATGATGAACCGAACTAATAAATCTGCATCTTCTGAAATAAATAAAGTTGATATTTTGTTGTCTTTGAAGAATGTGATATATATCAATTACTATATACTCAAACCTATTTTCATAGTGGTCAGCGTGCCATGGTTCGAATCCCGATTCGGACATGGATGTTCTTTCTTTCTTTCTCTCCTGTCTGTCATTTCCTTGTATAAATGGGTTGCCTATCCTATAAACTGGTACTTATGACATGTGTGTACTGTGGAAATCGGACTCCACACCAAATAACGGTTAAGTTGGAAGCGCACCCCATACTGCCAGTCTGGTTGGCACAAGACAGCAACAACCTATTTTTAGGCGGTGGATAAAAAAATCAAGCAAAACACGAGTACAACTATGAAAAATAGTTTTCGAATTATGATTAAAAAGTAATTTTACACAGTGAATACCTCGACCGCATGAAAACTCTCGAGCAGAAAATAATCCAAAAACTTAAGGATTACTTTTTGAAACAAAATCAAGACAGGAGTCAAATTAGCCGGAAGGCATAGCAGAAGAGCAAACTTAATGAAATAAATTCTAAGTAAAAGAAATAGAGTGAGTAATAAGAGAAATTATATAAGCTTGCACTAAAAAAATATGGAAAACACTGTATAAAAGTTACTGGGATCATATGTAATGTAATTGGCTGAAGCAATGTAATGGAAAGTCGAAAAAACTAATCCAACTAATTCCTATTTTTATTAATAGCAATTTTTTTCAATAATTTCGTCAATTATGTTCAGATTGGATTGAAATTTACACACAAAAACAGGTTTGCATGTGTAGAATTCTATATATGAATAACTACTATATAATTCTTTACATCTGTTTGTGCCAAAATTATTTTTTTTAAATATTCTAAATAAATTCATTGCAAAAACCATGTTTTCAGATGACCGAAGGTCAAAAAAAAAAGGCAAACGAGTTGTTTAATCAGATGAAGAGCAGAATAACTTCACGTTATATTAAATAATCTGAATCACGCCAAGCAAGTGTACCGAAATATAACAGGTTAAAGTTTCTTGTGAATGGTTTCAGTTGATTTATTTCCCTTAAGCATGAAACAACTTTCTTTCTCTGCTTAAAAAAAAAAACTTTTTTTTAGGAATGCAGTTTTGTTTTTTTAGAGATTTTAAAACTCGAGATAGTTTCTCTTCAATCATTTTAACAAATAAGTTTCGAGCTATTTTAAAATGAGTGCATAAGTTAAGCGAGAGAGTGATTCACAAAATTTAGGTAGACATTTGTTGTTACATATGACACCCGCCTATCAGGGACGGGGCGAATGAAATCAGAAAGACGTCTTCCGCTTTTGAACAGAGCCCTCCCCATACAAGGGCGATTGAAGCTCATAGAGATGGCAATACCATCTGGGTCTTCCAATTTAGGGAGAGGAAGTCAGCCTGACTCTTAACACTCCCAGAAGTATTCATTTGGAATGGGAACAAGGAGGACATTGCGACCCGATATATTTTAGGTGCCCCAGTCGCCATTAGTGAACACGACGGATCTTCGCATTAGCCGGGATTCGGACTCACCACTTTACGGTAACGAAACGATGCCCTAACCAACTAGTCCACCGCGGCAGACATTCAACGGCAGCAGAAAAACAGGAAAAGCTAAGATTAATCTAAGACCTGGTTAATTCTCCTTATCGGAAGGTAGTGAGATCGAATCTAGACGCAGCCGAAGATCCGTTGTGTCACTAAATGCGACACGAAAAACATGTTGTGACCACAATGTCCTCCATGTTTACTTTTGGATACCTTCGGTAGGCCAAGTCTGGATGTCTTCTGCGGGGTCCCAATCGTAAATTATGCAGACCCACCCACTATGGCACGGGCAGTGAGTACCCCTCCATATAAAGGTTCCAACCCTTGTAATGCTGAAAAAAAAAAACACCTCCTGAAATGGGATTTTTAAAGATTGTGAGGCTGTCATAAAGGCATTCAAAGTGCACAAGAAAATAACAACTGTCAACTACATTCCATGCGAGATTGGATCTTCAAGATACAACAGCTTTTGCCACTTCACGATCACCGTTAAAGAGGCACTTAATATTACTAAAAACCTATCTATCGAATTCCAAGTTAAAATTTTCAGAAAATGGTGATTAAGAATGCCTATCTCCACAGTCTTAACCCATCTTTGCATAATGGTGGAAATTTCCATCATAACCTATAATTTCCAAAAATTATATAAAAGAACAAGTTCACTTTAAGTGGATCGTGTTTGGATACCTTTTTAATGTCCATTGCATAACATAGCTGTCAAAAATAAACAAGTGTCATTATCAGTGCTTAAAGTAGTCTCATTCCGCTGTTTGTTGTAGTTGCAATAAACGTATGATTTCGTTTATAATTTTATTTTATTATATTAGAGTTTCTATTGCTAAAAAATTAAAAATGAGTGGAAGAAAGGTTTGTAACACGTGTTTCTGTTATTTTCCTCTTTTATTTCTATTTAGTACTAAGCTAATGATCTAACTTTGGATGATGATGGAAATTTTTAGCATATTGTTTTTTGCTAAATTTATACTATAAATATATACTAAGATTTTTTTAACCATTTTTCCTTTAATTTTGAACATGAATTATATCAACTTGATTTATTTCACCAATAAATAAAAAATCATGCAAAGAAGGGTTAATAATTTACTGATCAGACTCGAAAATAAAGGGTATCTGATTCTGAATTTTTTTTCGTTAACATCCTGTACAATATTTACTCAATAAAAATAGAAATTAATAAAAATAACGAAGCGTATATGAAACATAAGTTCAATTGAAATAAAATAAAATTAATTTATCTAAACAAATTTATTTTGCAATATATTCCTGTAAATGAGCATTTCGGCTTCTTTTTATTTTCAAAGTTTAGTTTTGATTTCATGCGTTTAAAATAATAATTTATTTTAGAAGTGATGAATTTTTAAGACATCCAATAACATTTATTTTACTTCTTCGAAAATATTTTAAAAATCATACATTTTTTTTTTAAACTTTGAGAAAACTGGAAAAGAAGTCTAAAATTCGAAATCTGTTGAAGCCGTAAGTTTTTACTATTTAACTTCAAACGGAAGCTTAAAATGGGAAATTAGCTCATTCGATATCCTGCAGTTTGAAAGATTATTTCCTTTTATAGATAGTTTCAAAAATAGAAAAAAAATTCATTGATCCTTAAAAAAATAACATCAACAATCTTATATTCTTACCAATTCCTTAGCAGGCTGACTTAAAAGTATTTAAACTGATATTTTTTATTGAGAATAAACAAAGCAAAACGAAGCTAATTCGAAAGCTTACGAAACACGTTATCGTGATTTAAAATAACATCCAATTCAAAACTTTTGGCCCACCCTGTCTAGTAGTCAGCGTGGCTGACTGCGCATAAGAAGATTCTGGGTTCGAATCCCGGTTCCGGGATGGATGTACTTTCTGTCTCTGTCTTTGTCCTTCCCTTGTATGAGCGGCTGCCTACCCTATAAACGGGTATCTATAGCATTGTGTGTACTGAGGAAGTCGGAACACCCAATTGCGGTTTAGTTGAAAAAGCGGAGCAGCGCAGCCATACTGCCAATCTGGCGCTCGCACTCGACCGGAAAAAAAAAAGAGAAAAAGAAAAGGGGGAAAAAAAAGCGAACATGGCTAGTGATTGATTTATTGTGAATTTTTCCGATTTTACCTATTGATTTGTATAATTATAAAAATAACTCAAATTTTAAAATTCTTTTTGCAAATTTTTTTATGTATTCTATCTTTTTACTATATTTAGATTATCTTATCTAACTTCATTGAATTTATATTTGTTCCAAATATTAAACAATTCTGGTAATTCTATTTAAGCTGCTTTTGCAGTGAAACTATTATCATCCTTATGGATTTTGTATATATTTATTTATTTCGCATTATTATATTTCTAACTAGGCCTTATATATATATATATATAATGAAAAATGAATAACAGTGAAATACCAACATGGCCAGCTTCATCAGGGGGTGTTGACCACATTGGCACAAAGTATGGTTTTTCTGCAATGGCTGAAAACTAATATGTCTAAATTTAGCCATTACACCCCAAAGCCATACCGAAAAAATAACATAAGAAAAATGTTTATATATATATATATATTAATATTAAATAAATAGAAAATACCAATTTTAAATTCTAAGATTCATTCAAGTCCAATTTGCTATCGTACTACGAGATAAAATTAGTTCCATCAATTAAACTCAAGAAATCGTCAATTTGCGTTCTAACAAGTCTCATGAATTTAGAACAGGAAAGCAAATACTAAATCGAGTGTTTACATTTCTGTTTTAAGCTCCTTTTATCAAAGTGAGTGGGCATTGCATACGAAATTTCGAGGACTGGACGCAGTTCTTGTTCTGGTCTGAGCAACATAGTCTTGATCTTTTGATGATGGTACTCTGAATCATATTACCAAAGCAACCAGGACACTTTAGACGATCTTATATTTCTTATTACGAACGGTGACTTGATTTTAAACGCATTAAAATTATCGCTGCTCCTCCCAGACTATGGTATTGGCCATCTTGTGTTTTTGATCTGAAACTTCAAGAGCTTAAATATCCTATTCAGTTCATGTATGCTGTATCAGTACATTTCATGGTAATTGTACCGTGAAATTTTCCAATGCATCTATCAAAACACATTATAGAAACGCATCTAAATTTTATTCTGAAAATTTCGTTTGAGTACTGAAAGTTGGAGGATGAAATGTATATTTTGTGGAGATTCATGTTTTGAAAAAAATTAATTTGTTATTTTGTGACTAGCCTATTCACAATTAAAAATAAAAATGCTGTGAAACGAAGTAATATTCGTAACAGGATTTCGCGAAAGTGAAATTCTCTCGTATTCCCCAGAAATTAAGAAGTATATACACTGATTTATGATGTAATATTTTTATATTCAATAAAATATTCTAAATAAAGACAAATACTAAATAATAGTTTTTATTTCATTTGTAGAGTTACAAAACCAGCAGAAAAATAAATTAACTGAAATATTATTTAACCTGATCTTATACAAATTAGATTTAAAATAAAATACTTAAGTAATAGAACTAATGATTTAAAGATTCGAGATCAACAAAATAAATCGTTAATACCCACTTTGAATTAAAAAAATTCGTTTTGCACAAAATATTTATAATAATTTTAGGAGACATCGTTCTTCGCTTTCATTTATCACATAGTATGGTATAATTAATTCATATTATTTTAAATTTTACTTGAATAAATTTTTTTTTGAATATACTCACAACGCCGATCATTAGTAATTGAACTTTGTCCTAATTTGTTTGTCGCTCAAGGTCATTTTTCGCACACGAACGCTAATCCACGGCTTAAAGTGGATTTCGAACCACTACAATCATCAAACCAAAGGTGGGATTTGAACACGTGGACTGTTGAATCGAATATGATAAAATATGCCCTTCATTTCAATTGTTGATCTGAAAATGCAGGTCCTATCCTATGCCAGGTAACTAATTCGAATGAAACCTGGAAATAAGATATATCGAACATTTAATCTGAGGACTGAGTGGTTTGCGTTCTTGGCTCTTAGGCTGTTGGTCCCGGGTTCGAATCCCGGTTTGGGTATGGACGTTTTCTTTCTTTCTGTGTGTTTCTTTGTCCTTTTTCCTGAGATTATGTATGAATTTGCCCCCCCCCCCCATAAACGCTTTTGTGGTGGTGCGACGTGGGAAATGCTATACGTCTCCGTGACTTGGTTCACAAATGACCACCGAATAACTCTAAATGAGTAGTAATTTCTGGTCTTGTTGTCAATTATAGTGTTGTCATTGGAAAAAAAAACTTTTAATTTGAAGATTGCTGTTTACAAAATATCTTATTGAAAGAAAAAATGTGAAAAAAGAAACAAGATCAAGGTGGGTTTCGAGCCCGCGAAATGTTATGGCAAGATCGCTAACCAATCGCCTGACAACTCGGCCATCTTCATAGGGAAGAAGCACAAATTAAATTTTTTAATTCAACAGTGAAATGTATCAGTTTATAAAAAATATTGGTGAAAATGCGCTTTAGGTCCCCTACTTTGCCAACTTGGCGAAAGTGTTCTGTGAGTCCCGTACATGGCGGGTTTTCAAAAACGCTGTTGCCATGGCGATAATTGAATACGATTTTTAAGCAATCAGTAACCAATGAAAATGACCGATTTTTCAAACTGAAACTAATTAACGACCAATGAAAATGCTAAAAGAAAAAACCAATTAATGAGCATGCGCGAAAAAGCGCAAATTATTTCCTCCGGAGGTTGCCATAAAGAGCTCATTAGGTATAAAAACGTCCGGTTTACCACGCTTGGTGCATTTATCGCCAAGTTGGCAGAGTAGGGGACCTAAAGCGCAGATTAACGAAAATATTAAGTATACAGAAAAATATAAATATCAATTTTACTTGAATATTCCATTTATTAAAAAGAAAAATAATAACAGTTTAACTAATTTAAATTATATACTGTTATAGTAATAAAAGAATGTGTACTTGTTTATTTTAACGGTCTCCGAGAACAATCAACAAGAAATGCAAATTGCTCTTAAATTGCCTTTTTTGGTTAAAACTCTTATTCGTTAATCATTTGAGTCTTCTCTAATTTCCATATTAGCTAGGAAGATGGTTACCCTTGTATACAAAAGATAATCAACATGAGTTGGGAAGTATGCTAAAAATAAGATCATACTTTGAAGGTCTACAAAAAATTACACAACAATGATCATTCTAACAATGGAGACCGTAAAAATAAACAAGTACCAAAAATCTACAAAATAACAAATGCTATAAAAGACAAAACACTTACTTTAACAGTGAAATTATAATGCGTAAACATCAATTACTAACATCAAGAGTAGAGTTGAGTGGATGATTCTTCAGCCGCCCATCGCTTGCACTCCGTTAGATGCCTGGATCCACACTCACGCCAGAGCACCTAATGAAGTACAAAAGACAGGTGGCAGTTCGTGGTCCCGGCCTTACCTACGACGACATTGGAGACCAAAAATATTTGCCTTCGAGTGTTCCTATTAATAAACACGCAGAGACTTTTTCTTTCAGATCTTTTCCTTTTCACCAGAAGAATGATAAATACCGTGGCATCTGATAGGTATTTTCACAGCTGCCTTTCGATAATATCATAGTTTACCTGGATTAATTATGATGCTACAGAGATCGAGAGAATATTCTATTTTTGCAATTCTCGTATTTAGGGGAGGAGTAATTCAGAACATTTTGTCTCTGTTTTAAAAAAGGGGATTTTAGTGAAGATGATAGTTTGAGTGAATTTTTTCAAAATGTTCTTTTATCAGTATGTGATTCCTAACAAGTCACACTTTGCGACCCGTTAGGATAATTAAATTCCAGGTTGTATTATTCTTTTTCATTATTTATAATTTATGTTTACGTTTTTGACGGCTAATGGCTAAGTGTTTAACGTTCCCGACTCCTGGACTGTTGTTCCCGGTTTAGGCATGGACGTTTCCTTTCTCTATCTCTCTTCTGTATTTCTTTGTTCTTCTGAGATGATGGATGAATGTGGCCCACCCTATAAAAGGGTTTGTGGTGGTGTGTAATGCTACTCGCCTCCGTGACTTGGTTCACAGGTTAACGCTAAATGAGTAGCAGCTTCCGGCCGTGTTGTAGCGAATCTCACCCAGAGCTCACCGTTAGAAAAAAAATGTTTATAGTTTTGTTTTTTTTAAATTATATATATTATGTATAATTTATAATTACATTTCCAAAATTAATGTTCTTATGATTTTTCCTTCAAATCCTAATATTTCAATATAATATATACATATATAAACGCTTTTTATAATTTATCAGGTTTACTTTTATTATTAAATTATCAAGAAGCATTTTTCAGGACATCCAGAATTACACCTGCTTGACGATATTTCTTCGTCAACTAAGCATTAAAAATTTCTCCACAAAGGGATTATATTGTATCTGTCCCTTACATCGATAGAGGGCCTAACGGAGAAAAAGCCTCCACTGCAATACAATCCAACATAGAGGGGAATCCCTCGCATTACTGCATGCGTGGTATCGAACCAGGAAATCCTCATTTTATAGAGCGATCACAAGTCCATGATGAGTCCTAATCACCTTTGGTGCATGAAAACTTTTTCTACATTTTCTGATTGAAAAATGTATTTTAAACTATTTACAGATACTATTAAGTCACATTTCTATTCTAGTACAAACAAAACATGAAACTGTATTTTATGACAATTTTTAATTTCCATTTAAAAATAAAAAGGTTAAACTCAGTTACATCAAGAGTATTATCTTCATACCTTACTTGGCTTAATTAGCCAAGGTATGATGATAAAAGGGTTAAATTAGAGGAGTAATTTTTAGAAATTTTCAATTTTTAACGGTTCATTTCATACATGACATGAAACAGTTTAAGAAAAACCTTTGAAGAGCGTATTATTTAAAATAGAAATTTTAAACATCTTAACAAAATCGTGATTCTTGGTAAATACTATGATTGCGAAATGACATTTGAAAGTGCAGAGCTTTTCGAAACAGGAACACAAAATGTCCATTTTAAATGCAAATTGCTCATTGATTGTTCATCAAAGGATGTCTAATTTTGATAAATTTTAAAAATAATTCACTTTGAAACCATCACACCAACGATATCCTTTGATATACACTGTCAGCTTCCGCTCATTTATCAATACCAACATAATAATCTTAGAATGTATCGGAATCGAACCCACAATTTTCTAGAGCCTTCCCATATAGAAATCACGAATATATCATTTCTTAATGAGACAATATAATAATCCGAAAATGAATATAAAAAATATTCAGCACATTTGCAGGAATGTAATCGACCAACCGTCAGCCCGCACGAAATTCGGTTAAATAACCTGATTGCGTGGTAACTTGAATCATCAACCTCGTTAGCAGAATGCAGCGGATTTTGCCTTCTATCCAGCCAAAGAAAATCGTGTTCAATACTGGCAGCTGGACCACGTAAAGTAGGGTGTGGTCTCAATATCCTCCAAGTGGAATGATAATACTAAGGATCCAATGCCTGGTCCAAATTATGAAGACCACTTCCTGGAGCAAAGTATCAGTCTATCGTGTTTACTTATGGCAGCTGTGACACGTAAAATAGGAAGTGGTCTCAATGTCTTCCAAATGGAATGATATTACTAGGGATGTACTGCTTGGTCCAAAATATAAGGGAAGTCCGTCTTAAAGTGCTTTTCATCAAATGCTGAACAGAAGCTGTTCAACTTCCTCCTCTCTTCGGCCGTGAAGATTCAGATCTCAGGCTCTAAATATGACTAAACTAGAAAGAATCAGTATAATAAATAGAGGGAATTTACCAATAATATGATATATTCCTTATTGTATAACCTAAAATATCTTTCTTTTCAGGAAACTCGAGATTTAGTTCCTGACATCCTCAGGTTACGAATATTTCAGAATGCCATTTTTATATAATTAAATAATGTGTGAATAGCATTTCTAAATGATTCAATTTAAAACTTAAATAAGAGATTTCGTGTTTTTAAATCATTGCATATGAATCAATACATTACACTCGTTTATTTGCACGGAACAACTTCACTATTGTGTAATTTCAATACTTTAAAATTTAAATTTAAAATTGAATTATAGAGAGATTCAGGAAGATCTATCTTGCATTACCCCCTCCTCAACAGCATTATTTCGGTTTTTAGAAAAAAAATCCTATTTTAAGGGCATTTTTTTAGCACATGCTTAAGATAATATTTTTCTTGCGGTTTAGGACTAATGCATTTTTTTTTTTATTATTTCTTTGCTCTGAGTGTAGGGTAAAACAGAAATTGATAGTTTCAAAGTTCTTTGTTACAAAGCGTCAGAAGAATAAGGAAAACAACTGGGTTCTTTTGAAAGAACAACCTGAAAGGAAACCCAAAGAAAAACCTGAAGTTCAAGGTCTGAGCCGCATGAAATGGAGAAAGGTGTTTGAGGCAATGATTTGTTGATAAAAATTTAATGTACGGTCGCTTTTGGCAAATTTTTCAAAAAATCGCCAAAACTCTCGCCAACTTCGCCAATCTGGACAAGCGAGCTCTGAAAATAAACAAAATACGTATTCCATTTTTCATTGGTCGGTTCCCATTTTATCAGAATCCCCCATTTTTCATTAGCCAGAGTCCCTCATCTGTGATTGGTCAGAATTGGTTGGGTTGCCAGAAAATATTATTTATCATCAACTTTGGAAAATCGCGCCAAGAGTGACCGTACAGTAAATCTGAGCCTGATTTGCTAAGATCCATATTTTGAGAGTTTTCCAGCTTATCGGTTCAACCTTTCACGCGGTTCATTTTCTTTCATCAAGTGCATTTAGAATCAAATCTATTCTAGCTTTTCTGAAATGATTGAAATATCTTGTTAAGTCAATAATAAGTGTTTACCATAATCAAATGAGTCACTTTACTTGTAAATGAGCTATTTTCCGATTTAAAACCGCGATTCGATAATAAAGCCTTCCGCGTGTTAAAATTTCCTGGTTGTGCCAGGTCGGATGTTGACTCCATCATTTGTTCAAAAGTAGGTGATGTGTTTGGCACTGGCAGAAATGTTTTCCAAAATATATTACAATAACTGATTTCCTCAAGAAAATTTTTAGCTAAAAAACCTGTACATAATAAATAAAATATAAAAATAATTAAACAAATCAAAACAAAACATAAATATATATAAGAATTAATTTTTTAAATGTATTTGTATAAATTATGAGATTACAAAATATATTTACAAAATGATACATATAAAATAAATTGCTTAGTTTTTAAAAATGCATGTTTAGAAAGCAACAATATATCATTAGATGTACTAGAATTTAAGTTTTCTTATTTTAATCAATTAAAATACATTGACATCAAGATATATCGATCTATTAATCGATATAGTGTTAAAATGAAACATTTGAATGGTTTGCTTATTATAATGATTCCTGTAACCAAAAGAATCTTTTTAACTATTTCTGTTACTACAATTTTCAAATGAAATCATTTGCCTTGGCGCAAATATTACGATCTTCTAGAATTTTCAATGTTAAAACAATAGTTTGTAATATCCTTAATATAAAAATCTGATGCATGCAAAAGACTTTTTAATAACAGATAATTGATTGTACTAAAATAATATAAGAAATGTATAAAAATTGAACATTAATTGTTTATGAAGAACTTAATTTCTAAGTGCTATGATTTTTAAAATTGACTAGATATTAAAATAAAATTTAATCTATTGTAATCGTCAAAAACATAGATGCAAAGTATTCACATAAAGTACAAAAAATGAAAAATAAAAACGAAATATAAATGAAATCACAAAAAGTTTGAAAAAGAAAGATTTTAAACTTATGGTCGCACATAATATAAATTTTATTTATTTATTTACATAACAATTTTATCTGTTAATTGTTTAACTATTTTAAAATAAATTTATGAAGTATTATAATCTTATAAGCATTATTTTTCTTCGGTATCCCAATTAACTTACTTTTTCAACTCAAAAATATTTATTACTTCATTAAAATAACAGTTCACTTTTGAATAATTTTTAAAATATAATTTTGTAGCTTTCATATTTTTCTTTTTTAAATACATTGAAATTTAAAAAAATTGAATAAAAAAAAGTAGATTTTTGTTTTTGTATTTTAATAAAATAATTTCTTTTGTAACAAAAATTTTCCGTGAATGAAAATGATTAAAACATTAACAAAAAACATATTTAAATATTAAAAGAATACTTCAAATTTTTAAAGTTAGAACTTCTAAACAGGACAAACTAAATGTGGAGAAAATTTGTTAAATAGAAATTATTGTTGAAAATGAGAAAAAGTTAAAAGGAAAAAATTGAATTTTTAAATTTATAACATTAGTGAGAACAACAGTTGTACTGACAGAATATCAAAACCAAATTTAAAGATCGACAAGAAATAAACGTTGTAAGCCTGAACCCTTGAATTTGGAAGAAATTGAAATACCGCGTGATCGAAATAATTCTAAAATATGATGGGCACAATTAAAGAATATTTCCTTATACACCTTATGGAGGACTTTTCTCAGTTTGCGATTCATGCTTCTTAAAGATGTATTGATCCCTTTCATGCTTCTTAAACAAGCAAAATAAGAGATTGTGTATTGATCACTTCCTCGGCGAATATTTTTAGGACTGTAATTTCAACAGATAGGAAACAAAAATGATGCAACCATAAAATGGAATTAATGTATCGAATTGAAAATACTTTGGAACTTTAAAAAATTTACAGTTTTTTATTCACCTGAGCGAGCTTAAATTCTATAATTAAATTAAGAAACATTCACAAAAAATAAAACTTTGATAGCTTGAATAGATGCAACCAAAATGGAAATTTTATTTTTTTGATCTAAATAGATTCACAAAAAAATAAAACTTCCATTTTGGTTGCATGTTATGATGAAGAGGGTGAGAAAAATTGCTAAATATCTCCGTTTTGTTAATTCCCTTTCTTCTAATAATTATTACTTAAAAAAAGCTTAAAATGGTTTCACAAACGTTTTTATGGTGTCGTTCAAAAAGACTTGGAGTGGTTCTTTACGAAAATTCATTTACTACATTTGGAACTATTTTTTTTTCCTTTAAGTTATTGTTTCTTAGAGCTTAATTTAGTTATAATGAAGCTCTAAGTTACTGAAAAGTAATTGAGTACTCTAGTTTAAATTGTGCATTTTTAGATTAAAAACTGCTTCAAAAGATGCATACCTTCTGGAACAAATCTTTCCCAAATAATTGTGAGCAATATCTTATTGAACACGATGCTATTCAGTCTAAATGTTCGACTTTGCAAGCATTAAAACAAGATTAATTTACTATAATTCTTGATTTTTATCACATTAATATCCAATTAAAAAATAATTTATTGAAATATCTGATACACACTATAAATATTCATTATTTATATTTGCAAACAAAGATTTTACTTTTCCATATATTTTACATATAGTACTAGTAATCCCATTTATGTGGATATTAATTTCAAGACACCCAAGACGAATCTCTTATAAAAAAAAGTTTCACAGTCATAATTTATTTCTCCCTTTTTGAGAGCGATATTTTTCACTCTGTCACAATACGATTAAAAGATTAATTTTAATCGGATAAAATAATAGCAGAAAAGTTAACTTTATCTTCTAAATCTTCTGAGACCACTGTAAATCAATATAAATTTTATATTCAAAGATAGCAAGAATATTTTGAGCCTTATTTTTAAATAAATACAAAATGAAATTCCTTCATCTCAATTTCCCTGAAACTGAATCAAGAAAAATTTAGTAGGTTTCCTCAAATTAACACAAAATTATAAAAAAGTATAATTCTTTAGCAAAGTAAGAAATGTGGTTCAATATATTATGGAAATTGTTCATGCCATGAATCTCTAAATAATTTATTAAAAGGGCAAAACAAGAATAATTTTTTTTAAGTACTGCATATAAATAGATGAACAAAAAGTATGATTTACCTTTCTAGTTTAAATAACTTAGATATTCGCTTCTGATAAAATTTACTTATATTGGTACCCTTTTCAAACTTATTAATCATGTTTTTTTTTCTAGTGGTAGGACAACGGTCTTCGGTGCAGAAGATATTAGGTTCGATGCCAGTCGAAGTTGAACTACAGGAGAGTGATGTTGCGCTTTTACGTTCAGCATGCATATTCGTAAGAGAAGGTGCTTGAGATTTGTCAGGGTTTCCTCCTTTGCGATACTTGAATATAGCTCATTATCTATAAAAATCTTTAAAGAAGGAAGCTAAACACGGTGGGCATGCTTCAGCAGATGACGTTTGTCTATTCACCACGCAGTGTCACAGATCTTCAATGTGGCTCTTCAGCGAAGAAGATCTAGTTCAGATGAACAACGCGCGTTTGTTGGAGTAGGTGCGTATGGAATTTTCTGCGACTAGTAAAAAAAAAAAATGAAACACTGGTACCTTCATGATAGTATCCAGGAAGCGGTGTTCTCTAGATCAGTGTTTCTCAACTGAATTTACTCCAAGGACCGGTAAAATATTTCGGCACGTTCATGCGGACCGGTTATATTAATGATTACCCAATGCACAATTTTTCACAAAGATAAA
Organism: Latrodectus geometricus; assembly: GCA_026290005.1. Lineage (NCBI taxonomy): Eukaryota > Metazoa > Arthropoda > Arachnida > Araneae > Theridiidae > Latrodectus > Latrodectus geometricus. The sequence continues at coordinate 8,303 of JAPDSC010003700.1, read as the reverse complement.
TCATGAAGACGTATATAATTTTTAAAGCATTTTGTTTGTTATAATTTACAGATAAGATTGTGGTCTATATTCACTTTCATCTGTATTCGAAGGGGCGGAGGACGTACTTGGTTTTTGAAAATCTTTTCTTTGCACGAAATTTAGTAATGTGCGTTTCGTTTCCTTCTTATTCATTCTGGTTATTGATTTTATATACCTAAAGTTACCGAAATAGTAGTTATAGCATAATATTAAATTTAGAAGTTATTAAAAACTTACTCTGATAAATAGTTTTCAAGAATTGCCCAAGTGTGCAGAATAACCAAAATCAAAAACAAAACGTAATAAAGACGCCAGACGCCTTGAACATTGAGATACTGCGATAGTCAGCGCTCAAGTAATCAGGGATACACAAGGCACCAAGGCAGACAGGCACACCCTAACTGGTGTTCTAAGCAGTGTTGCCAGAACAATTTGATTAAAAGGAATAAGTCGACAGTTCAAAATGTAATAGATTTCATAGAATAGTAAAAAAGAGTGCCGAGGTACCGGCAGTTTGTTTTTTTTAATTTAGGTAAAGGGTAATTCTGTAAACTTCATAAAAACTCAAAATAGTAACAGATTTGGTGAGTAACATGACAACGTAAAAGGACTGCTGAATAATAATAGATCTATTATAATTATAATAGATTGGCAACGCTGGTGGTACGGCAATTTATGAAACGCGATTAGGTACATAGTTGCCAGTTTGTTGTATTTTTCATCAAAGATTACATTATTTTTTAAACTAGTAAACTATTATTATTGTAATGTAGGTACTGTATCGGTGGTCGGCCTATAAAGGCTGGATATTTCGCGGACCGGTAAATATTTCTTGCGGACCGGCGATTGAGAAACACTGCTCTAGATCATGCTTCACATAAAAAATATTACCAATTAAAATCGTTAGAATTTTGAAGAAAACTTTTAAGAAAAAAGTCAAACTGATGGAGATGGACGTTCAAATGTAGTGAAATAATCCATTGTAATGTGAACAAAAACTGGTTGTTCTGTTCAGTGAAATTAAAAGGCTACTTTAGATCTTCAATGTAATGAATAGGTTCTAATATCAATTGGAATTTAAAAAGTGATACAATATTTTGACATCCCTTCAAGTTAAACCACTCTTTTATCTAGTATAGTGAAGTGATTATTCGTAATCGAAATTGAAAACTAATTGATTGATTATGTAGCTTATTTTGTAAAAGTGAGATGACAACACCTTTGAACTTGAAAACGAAAGGAGAAGATAATTCTTCGTGAATAGACGACATTAGTTGTGACGTCATATCCAGCAACTGTTTCCAAACATTTGCTGTTAAGCGCCATTTATCATTGAAACTGCCATAGACTTCGGTGATAGATTTTTAAATTGTCATTTTTGAAATTGATATTCATTATTTAAGGATAACGTGTTTGCTAAAACTTTTAACCTTTTGTTTGCTTAACCTTTGATTCTCGCCAAATTGTAGTCACAGTTAATCACCAAGCTGGGCAAAATCCAATCGTATTCTGGTTGCAACAGAAAAATTTATTGTTCTGTGCCAACAAAAATCACCAATAAAATCGATAGCCCAACAAAAATCTCCAAGTTTGTCAAGAAGGCACTCTTAAATACAATATTAAACAAATGTTTACATTGTATTTGTTTGGAAACAGTTGTGGATATGACGTCACACTAATGTCGTCAATTGTAACAACGATATTTAAACCTACCACGCACGATACGGTTTTACGCTTGGATTTCTAAGAGGGTTGTTGTCTTGTCCAGTAAACGAGAGCAATAGGATCAAATTTGTGCAAAAGTGTCGAAGACAGCTTCATCAATAACTTCCGTGGAATAATAAAATTGATGGTAGGAATCGAGATACATCCTGACAAGCTTCGACAATATGGCAGGACAATCAAAAATATGGTAGGGAGATTTTTATTCACTTGAAGTGCTTAGCATACAATTTGGCTATGGTTACAGTTTAGGTCAGCAATGGAGAGTTTTCCAGAAGAAGCATGAAGTAGTCTGCGGCTGACTATTGCATCAGCATGTTAAGGAGGAAGAAAGTACACACACGGGGCAACTTATCCCTCCTGCTTATCAGAACAGGGGAAGCACAGTTAGGCCAGTAGCGATTTCGCCGGCGAAGTCTTAGACCAGCGAGCGATTCCACCGTGACAAAACTATGACGCAGATATGTAATGTCATCTTTTAAACCAATGAGAATTTATTTAGATCATATTGAATTCTTGTTTACATTTTGACTAATGAGCAATATCAGTTTCGAGAAATTATGACTGCTTATTAAACAAAACATTTGATTTATTTTTCTTAATTTATTTAGATTAAATTGTGTCATTTCTTGATATTTTTAAAATTTGATAATTTTTCAGAGAATAATGAAAACTATCATTATCCAACAAAACTAGTGCACATTTCATATACTTAATTTAGTTAAATTCATTGAATATCATCTTTACTTTGAATACAATATTAGATTTTAAAAATGAATATTTGCGATAGTTTTTTAAATAACTATATAATTTTTAAATAATTGAAAAATCAATTAAAAAAGTAGTATTAAAATACAAATAACATTTATGAAAAACAAATAATATAATAATGCATTCCTGAATTTTTGAAAATCTACATTAATTCTGCACAATAGCAATTCATTTTAAACTAAACTCCTTTATATTTAAGGAAAATTAATTGTTACATTAATATATATATTTCCTTTTCATAAAAAGAATCCATATTTAGTATTGATACAAATTATATGCTGTCACAGATTTCTCAAATGTTTTGCAAAGCATTTTTTTTTAATTGTCAATATAATTTCTATCTTTTGAGACCCATAGATAACTTCGATCTACATAATTTCTTAAAATTAATAAACTTTCTATAATTTAATAAAACAATTTTTAATATAATTAATTTTTTATTTTTATAATTATTAAATAATTTTTTATTTAAAGGTAGGAGTTAACATTTTACAAAACTATTTTAAAAACATTTTTAAAAATTTCTCATGAATTAACCTTTATAAAAATATTTGCTTAAGTTAATCTAAATTTTGATAAAGTTGCATTTGAGGGGATAAAAAAGTAAATAAAAAAACAAGAGAAAAAGTAAATAATTTGATTTGTCACCGATAATTGCCAGATATACCTTTCTTGAATTCAAAAAGAGTCGCTCGGAACCCTTACTGTGTGACGTCATTCCATCGCCAATGTTTCACCGGCGACATTTTTTCGGCGAAATTTCTTTCGTTTGCTACTGGTCTTAGAAGTGGAAGCTACTTTCAAGGGTATCATTTTTTAACATTTATTGCTCTTGGCTTAAAATAAATGCCTGATACAAAACTGAATTCCCCAAAAGTTTCATATTAAGCATATTACGACTTGACGTACTTGTAAGTTTTTTAGTATTTATAGCTTCGCTCATTTGTCTATTAATTTCAGCCATTAAAATTTTATTTTATAACACTTTTTTTTTCTTCACTCTTATACATCAGATATATTTTGTTTAAAATATATAATCTTAAATTTAACATTAATTAATTAAGCACAGAAATATGGCTGACTGTTGCTCTCTGACTTGTGATGATGTTAATAAAAAGAAAAACAAACAATAAAAAAGAAATGTGCTAAGCAATAGTTGTTGTAGCGGGAATTTTTTTCAAATCTTAATTCGTCTTTAAAAGTTTTTTTACTTAATTTGTCATTAAAGGAAATACTTTAGATTTTTTAATTAAACTAAAGTTATTATATGAAATGAAAAATTTAAATTGGATTGAATAAATTAAATGTTCAAATATTTCTATATAATTAAAATAAGATGATAATTACTTAAATTAAATGGAATTAATAATGGAAAAATTTAATGCAATTTATTAACAAAATTAAGTTTTATTATTTTAATACATAGGAAATCAAATTGTTGTAAGCATTCATTGTATTTTTTACTAATACTTCATTGTTTGAACATCACCCTGTTAACAATTAAATCAAATCTAAATATAGCAGGCGGGACAAAGTAAGTCGTAGCAGTTGTTTACGTTATCGTTTCTTTTCAAGTTTAAAATTGTTGCCATCTCGTTTTTACAAAATCAAGTTACGTAATCAATCCATCAAAATTAGTTTTCGATCATGAGTCACCAGAGAAGTATTGATTCAAAATCTTAGGATATAGCTTTGAAGGTAATCGCATCACTGATATTTCTATTCAAACAGTTGTATTATAATGAGCACATTCACAAATTACTTTGATCCCAGTTTTAAATTTAAAAATAAGTTAACAATTCAATTTAATCAAACGATTATACAGTGAAAAACTTCAAATATGAATTCACACCCTCTAACAAAACTTAACTATACAAAAAATTTCACGATATACCTGTTGCATTTGACAAAAAATAAATTTAAACTTTCTTTTCTTTCAACAAAATATTATAAGAATAAACTTTTTCATAACCATCGTTTGTTGTTGCTACTCTCGTAGACAACACACAAATCAAAAGAATAATTTTACAATGGTGCTATAAAATATCATGTAGAATCTTCAATAGATTCTAGACTAGTCAATTTCTAGATTTATGCCAAATAACTTTACAAGAATCCTATATTTCTGTACAAACACGAATGTTAACCCTTCTTTGCATAATGGTGGAAATTTCCATCATAACCTATAATTTCCAAAAATTATATAAAAGAACAAGTTCACTTTAAGTGGATCGTGTTTGGATACCTTTTTAATGTCCATTGCATAAAAAGAAACATAGCTGTCAAAAATAAACAAGCGTCATTATCAGTGAAACGAGCTTAAAGTTGTCTCATTCCGCTGTTTGTTGTAGTTGCAATAAATGTATGATTTCGTTTATAATTTTCTTTTATTATATTAGAGTTTCTATTGCTAAAAAATTGAAACTGAGTGGAAGAAAGGTTTGTAACACGTGTTTCTGTTATTTTCCTCTTTTATTTCTATTTAGTACTAAGCTAACTTTGGATGATGATGGAAATTTTTAGCATATTGTTTTTTGCTAAATTTATACTATAAATATATACTAAGATTTTTTTAACCATTTTTCCTTTAATTTTGAACATGAATCATAACAACTTGATTTATTTCACCAATAAAGAAAAAATCATGCAAAGAAGGGTTAAAATAGATTTCCGAATCCTGCATGGTCACTTGAAATGTGGTCCTTTACAACAAAGCGACCTTCTCAATGCAATACATGACTCACAACAACTTTTAGAGTATATTCAATATGGCTATGATCACAAGAAACTCCCCCTCAAAAGGATGCAAACGAGGAAATTAATAACTTTTTTTGTGGTAAATTACAAAACTTTACGACCCAGAAAATATTTTATTCATAAACTTAACAAGACTCCATTCTTTTTACCAGAAAGATATAGATTAAAATAACAGTGCAAGAAAGGTTGGTAAATTAGCAGCTTCTCCAGTTTGATTGACAACGAATCTTCCTTTTATTTTCACACACTTTCACGATTCTGCGTTTTAAGCGTGTGCTTGTTATGCTATTTTGGGCAAGAGGTAATAAATTATTTTATTTCGATATATAATATTAAATCATGGGCGAAACTAAAGATCCGAAATCATGCCAATTTGACAACGTGAAAATAATGAATGTTCTTTATAAATAGAATGAACTGTTAACACTAAAGGAAAATAATGAATGTTCTTTATAAATAGAATGAACTGTTAACACTAATGGAAAATAATGAATGTTCTATAGAAATAGAATGAACTGTTAATGCTTACTTCATTGTTTTACCAGAAAAAGACATTGGGAAATGATCTTAACACAAATTTCATTTTTCATTTCATTTCAAAGTTAAGTTCATAATGGAGTGTACTGACTCTACCATTGAATATATTTTGACAGTTTAAAAAAATGTGTTCTTTTAACACAACAATTTCTAATAAAACCATTTTTCTCAATTCAAAATTAAACTCCGTTGTTTATCAATGCATCACTTCTAGTATTAAACCTATTTCGAAGGCTTAGTTGTTCAGAAAGATCTTTTAAAGGTTATCAACAAGTTTCAATAAAGAAATAAAACCGTTGTTTTATTTATTTTTTTTTTTTATCTCTTCAATAAATTCAATCACGGAGCAATTTGCACGGAAATTATTCTCTAAAATTCCTTATTATAGTACAAGTATTGAAAGATATTGGATAAAAATATAATAACTTTTTTGATATTTCGAAAGTGGTTAACAACTCTCAGTTAGTTGATTTTATACTTACCAGCAGAACTCCTTTTGCTTTGGAGAGATTCATGAAATGCCACGCGTAAAGGTGCTGTGGCCACAGGCTCTCCGCGCGCTACTTCAGGTACCTGACTCTCGTGTGGCGCAGTCACAAGCACCTGATGCAGCACGTGGGAGCCACGCGGCATCTCACACGTCTCTCCTGCAGAACCTGCAAGAAAAGAGTGAAATGAATTTTCATAGGACTAGAAAGAGAATTATTAACACTAAAAAAAAATGTTTTATACAAATAGAATGTACTGTTAACACTAATGGAAAATAATGAATGTTCTATAAAAATAGAATGAACTGTTAACACTAATGGAAAATAATGAATGTTCTATAGAAATAGAATGAACTGTTAACACTAATGGAAAATAATATTCTATAAAAATAGAATGAACTGTTAACACTAATAGAAAACAATGAATGTTCTATACAAATCAAATGAACTGTTAAAATTAAATAACAAAAATGATTTGATAAAGTTCCGTGATTGAAACGCGCTCATCGTCAAATTCTAAGAATAAATATAATCAATACAGTAAATTATTACTTTACTTTTCAAGATAAACACATTCCTGAGAAATTGTGACATTATTAAGACGATCAATAAGGCTCACCGTATCTTAGCGGTAAAGCAGCATTCTTTAGATTGATAGGTTCCGGGTTCGATCTTAGCACCAGTGAACAGTGAAATGAAATCTTTTACATGCACATCTATCGGGATTGGTTTCTGGACACTCTAACAGAACCAGCAGTGAATATTAAAATGCCCTACTAGGCGGTGAATAAAAATATAGCAACATCTATTGGGAAAAAAAAAAAAAAATGGTGATGAGTTCGGTCCGAGTACAGAAAGGTACCGGTTATATTTCCGTTAAAAAAACAAACCTTAGGAAATTTGAATTACATTAGTTTAAACTTTCATTTTTAAGTATATTAATGTATGTATTTATTTGGAATAAACAGAGAGTATTTCTAGGTAAATTCCAATAACAAAAAAGTAGCGATAATTTCATAGACGACCCGCAATAAAAGAATTGTTTCCCTCAAAACTTTTTCTAATAAAATAAGCTTATACAGTCAATAAAGATTACAATAACACTGCCATTAAATTTGAATTAAATTTTCTTAAAATCCAGCAGAAATATATTATGAAGATGGCCAAATGTGTTAACTGAGGAATTCTCTTGCGCTTGAGCAAGCTTATAAACGAAATGTTATTCTCTTTTTATACTTATTATGTTTGAATCCCAAAGAAAACTTTTAATTTCCCAATTTCGATTTTTTCAATGAGATCTTAAAAACTATACTCAGAAATTGTATAAAAAGGAAACGAAAAAAAAATTATAGTTATTTTTTCTCTTTACTTATGTTGGCTTTAATAGTTTTAATAGAAAATAGATAGATGCATGGCGCCTTAGGGTTGCCAGTATTTTTAAACTGTAAAAAGAAGAAGAACAGCTAGGTAGCCTTAACAACTACCTAGAACAAACCTAACCTGGCTTTCAAATTTAAAACAAGAAGAAAGACAAAATTTAAGACAAAAAGTTTTGTTAACGTTATACAAACATGTAAAAATTAATATTTAAAATCAAAATGAAGTAAAAATGATGACGCGACGCACTGTTTACTTCAGCTATTTTCCAACTTCTAAAAAGCAGTTAATGGTAGAAATATTGTGCAGTCGAACTCCAAGCACGATAATTCTCGAATCATTAAATGGAAATTGTTTTAATGTGACTTGAATTATCTAAATAAATAAATCCAAATTTATAAATAACACAATATTTTTTTTATCGAAAAACTCATATTTAACAAGGGTTTCTTGATGAATTTAAAAGTAAATTGTTTGGCGATCTATATTTCACGGAAAATTATACCATACCAAATTCACTTCGTAACAGTATATTTGATCGCCAACTGAATTTAATAACAATGTTTTCAAAGAATTTTATTCTAGCATCAGTTTTACATTAAAATATTTTATTACTAACACAAATTTTTT
>JAPDSC010003692.1:0-12155 GCA_026290005.1 Latrodectus geometricus | reverse complement strand
TTTAATGTTGGCAACATGAATGAATGAGTGTTTGAAAATATAGTACTGCAACCTAAAATTCACGCATGAGGTTTTTCGGAGAATATGCAATAATAATTTGTCATAAAGTGCAATGAATCTAATTTTGACACTCATTCATTTTTCAAGGTTCTAGATAACAACTTTGTTTTAATGTGGCTACAGCCAGACTTGAATTATCTGTAATCAATTTGATTTTTCTTGTTGAAGGAAAATTTAAAAGAATAAGAAACAAAAACGTTCCAATTATATAAGTATGAGCTAACTCTACCCAAATCACTCTATTTGGAGTAGCAGGCTATTGTTTCTTTCTTGTTTAGTATTGTCGAACAATGAGAAATAGATGTCAAGTTCCTCCTATTTACATGTTTGTTACATAGTGAATGTTGGGAGTTTTCCATAATTTTTCTTATTTGCTATATGTAAATAGACTTATTATCTATGAAAAAAACTTTAGGTAAGTCATCTGAAGTGGGTTTTTAAATGCCTTACCAAAAAGCCTTCAGCTTTTAGCCTTTCTGCTTCGCTTTTTCGAAATTTTTAAGTACGCAAGAAGTAGGAAATTATAAAACTGTTTTCATAAATAAATGGAATATTTGTGAAAATTCATTTTTTAAAAACATTTAAGAATTTCATATTTCAAACATGTACCTCGACTCTTGAAGCTTACAAAAAGTATGTTAAATATAAATTTTTCAGTTGTGTTTTGGTTGTAACAACTGTCTGTACTATAAAAAAAGCATTCTTATCTATCTCTAACATTGGAGTCTGTGGAAGATGCAATAATACTAAAATAATCCAAGGGACAAAATCTCCCCGGTGTCTTTCTCTGGGCTGGAGCAATAAACAAAATGTTGGAAGAAAAAAATATATATATCATTCTCTGTTTGTTTTCCCTTGCTTCTTCAATTGCACAAACTTTTTGCAACTCTGTCCATATTTAGAATGGGTGGTGCCTTTTCCCCCATCCCTCGACTAATGGGAGTGTTGAATTTATTTATAGTTTGCTTCCCTCGTTGACATAGGGGATGCTAACTGCGGTTTCGCTTACTGATATACACGAATTTTTCGTTCTATTTTCAAGCAAAGCGGAAACATACCGCACGTTAAAAGATTGCAACGTCCCGTTGTTCATGTCTGATACCATCAAACGATTCCCTAGCACACCCTTAAAATTTTGCACTCCAAAATGCAACTCCGATAACGTCAAATCCCAAATGTGCAAACGATAATAAAAAAGAAACTTTAAACTGCTAATCTCTTTTCACTCTCTATTTCTTCGTCAAAAAACTATTACTAAAAATCATCTTTTCTTAAAAGTTCTAAGTTATCGTTTCATCTAAACTTTTATGTCCTTCAAATGAATATAGGGCAGTAATTTTCTTCTAATAATTCATTCGTCCATCCTTCCTGAAGCAGTGCGTCAAACGATTTCCTGTAATTTGATCGCTCAGCACATTATTTGTGAAAAAAACCCTTTTTCCATCCATTAGATAAAGGAAGAAATTTTAAGCTAATTTTTAACTCCCTTTTTGAGGCAAAATAAAGTCATTTTGTCTTGTGTTTCACAGAACAGATTTTGTAATATATTCTTTTACAGTTTACTTTTTATTTGTAAATTTTGTTTAAGCTTTTGAACTTTCAAAATGATTTAGGTCGATTTGTTTATAGTGAAATTTCCGTGTCAATTCTTTTATTCTAAAGAATTCTGTTCTTCGCTATATTAAATTTTTTAATTGGAGAAAAATTAGAAAATATTTAATTATAACATTTCGAACAAAATACATAATATCATATTGAAATGTGTAGTAATTCATTGGTAGTAAAATAATAACTTTGAATTAATTAAGATTCCTCAGTATAAACTGAAGTAAAATAACTCCTTTGAATTATTGCAGATGCTTGTTAATTTCTTTAGAAGAGAAAAATGTTGAAATTGGTATACATACAGATATAATTTTATATTTGTTAAAAACTAAGTTTTAAATAAGTCAAATAAAGTTTACAATGAGTTTGAACAATTTTTTTTTAAGAAATGTTTTACAAATTTAAAGAGGACTTTTTTTCCTCAGAAAAAATACTATTCAATTTTTGGCGAATTTATACGTGGATTTTGTGATTTTGTTCATTTTGGTTTTGATAGTTATTTTTGATTTATAAAAAAGCAAATTGTATATTAATAAATATCAATGCCAAATACATGATCTTTCTTTCAGAATTTCAGAAGAATTTCTTCGAAGAATTTTAATTCGTATTATAAGATTTTTCTTTAAATCATTGTTTCGTTATTTATTTCTCCTGTTGGAAAACTATGGCAGAAATTTTTTATAGTTTAAGCAAATCTCTTCTATTTTTATAACAATAATCAGACTTTGTTATTAAGAGAATTGCTGTTTCGAGGAAAATAAAAATGTTTTGAAATTAAAAAAAATCAATTGCGTTTTGTATTCATTGCAAAAATAGTTACAAATATTTGATGCATCACAACAACTATATATTAGGTTGGGAAAAAAGAAATCCATTATTTTCACGTGAACTTTATGTAACTTCTTTTGGATTCGCTTTGTAAAAAGGTTTAAAACAGTTTTCATGTAGGTTTTTAGGTCTTGCGCATTACGACTGCTGACATGCGGTTAACTTCGATCATTTTTGATATTTTATAGACATTTTCGACGATGCTGTATCCACATGCGATATGCATCTCTAACATCAAAAATACCCAAACGGAATCGACGAAACAAAAATTGTACGTAACTAGTTGTTACAGTCTTATATAGGACGATAAACACCTTTCACAATTTTAGCCACCCGGCTATCTTTTTCGCCGTTACAAGAGAAAAACGAAAATGTATCGAATTTTCTGTTTGTTGTCTTCCATTTTTAAAACCTTGTACTCGTAACTGAATTAATCGAACAAAAAACCGCAAGAGGATATTTTAGTGTGAAATGTCACCTTTCCAACGAGCATAAATCTGAAATTGTTTGATAGATACCTCACGAGATATCGATCACTACAGATGTCTACCGAAAAAATAATGGATTACTTTTACCCCAACCTAATATAACTGCAACATTATTCCTTTAGCGATTAAAATAATTTTTTTTTTCGATGATTAACAATAAATGTTGCAAAAGAGCTTTCGAATATGATAGAGTAAATCAATTTTAATATTTTAAATATGTAAAAAAAATTGTATTTAATAAATAAAAAATATTTTAATTATTAACATACTTATTTCGATATTTTATTCATTCATCTTACATTTATGTGATGATTTAACACCTTAAATCATTGATTTAACCCATTGTGATTTATTATTTCAATCCATGAACCGCCTTAACACCTGCCGGGATGTAAGGCGTGCCTTTTCACCTCAATTTTTAAAGGTTATGACATCTTAGCATGTGTGGAATTTGTTTTCGTTTTTCAACGAAAAACACATATGCAGGAATGGTTACGAAGATTTCCATCAATTGTCCTAAAATATGTTTAGTGTCATGTCAGTATTCTTTAATTAGGAAAAGGAACAGACGTAAAAAACACGAAGGAATAAAGTGAATATGATAATATTATTTTATGTGACAAGCATATTGAAATAAGGATTTTGATTGTGAAGAAGGAAAGGTCGTTATATACAATTTATTCAACTGAAGTAAATAAAAGTTTCGAAACAAACTAGGGATAATATTTTTTTACCTTTAAGGATAAAAATAGCCAATAATAAAAATTAACTATTGGCGAAGATAATAAACGGCCAAAAATATGCTTGACGATAATAATAAATTTGTAATCATAAACCTAATTTGGAAAAATCCATATCGTAGTTACATTCATAATCTTTATCTTAAGATAAAAATAAGCAAGTGATAAAATTCAACTTTAAGTAAGATTACATATATATTAAAGGAACCCATAGTATATTTACGTGTGGGACAGTTCTATTTTTTAAAATTCGAATTAAGATGTTAATTCACAGATATTTAATTAGAATATGCCAGTTATTCACATCTAAAAACTCATTTTTTAGTTGCAAATTTAGAACATAAATTGTTTATATCCAATAAAAATATGATCATTAAAATATAATTCGATTATTATGATTTACATTGTTGCATATAATCACGATATGCTTTGTACCATTTTTATGGTTATGTAAATGTAGTCATTTTATTGGCATAATAAACTGGTTTGCTCAAACATAAACCAAAATAAGTTGCAAGAAAACTTAAACAAGACATTAATATATTTGATTTGGAAAAACTCGCTAAGAAGAATCATTTATGTTGAAATTTTGCAAGATTTCTGTTAATGTAAGAAATCAATGAATATTTCCGTAACTGTTAATTACTAGACGTAACACGTTATTCAATAAATTCACAGGATGAGTAATAAAATGAAAACTTTTTGGCAAAATTTAGTTTTAATTTTAGTTATTAACATAAATTTCTTCACGAGTGATATTTTCATTCCAACGTTTCTCTAAACTTAAAAATTTTATTTATTGTAAACTTATACTTATGGCTTTAAATTGTATGTAGCTTCAACAGTTATTTTATGTGATAAGTTCTTTTCTTCAAAACACGTTTTTTTAGTTCTGCAAATAGATGTTAATCATTAGAAACCAAGGCACACGGGACACGCTCAGTTGAGGGCAGATGGAGGATTGCAATTCAAAATGAAATTCGTGAAATCCTGCTTCTGTTGCGATCATACCGTGGGGATCCCAAAATACAGACCCACAACCTTACTAATTTGCATTTGCCTTTTTAGTCACTATCAATGGATTCACTACTGCTGTCAACTCAACTAACAGGCGATTAAAATGATAAATGTAGGTTTCCTAGATTGTGATATAGTTCATAAAAATTTTTTATGAGACAAAATATCTTGAGATGAGTTAATGCTCTGAATCGTAATGCATCATTGTTTTCAATGATGAGCAATGTGGAAGAACAGTTTTCTCATGGACCAATGCTGAAATAAAATCAAGCAACAACTGTCGAATTTGGGATTTCAGTGTCAGGCGTGTTTTTACAACCAAGTTTAAAGTCAGAAAACATTTTTTCTGTTTGTGTTGATGGATCATTGTCAATATATTAATCAGCACACAATAATTTCGATCTCACATATGTAAAGTTTCTACTTACATAAGAAATTTTAAGATTAATATATAAAACTGATGTGCATTAATAAAACGACGTTCTGTATATTTTAAAGAATTCATTTAATAAATATTTAAAATATCTCATTGCCCCATTATAATGATATTTGTGTTAATAAATTTCCATAAATTAGTTTTCGGATGCCAATAACAACATATCTGTTGAAAAATGTGCACGCCAGCTTCATGATTTTGAATAAACAAACGCCGGTTTACTTTGAAATTAATTATTAAAATATTCACGCGAACAACACACAATACGAAAACAGTTACAAAATATACAAAAGAATGAAGCACCGTATTTACCAATAAATTCGGAAACAGTACATTAGCAGCTCAGACATGGCGGATTTTAGTTCGATTATTTTTTATTATTGTTACCATTCGATGATAACTAAATACTTGTTGCCATTCTAGGTTTGGTAAAAATAGTTCTTTACACTCGTATATATTCTAAAATATTAAATGCCCTTCCACCTTTTATACTTTAATGTATTATGTATCAAATTTAGGTCAATTTATTCTGAATTTTGTCTGATATTTTAACATAGAAATTTCAGTCTTATGTATAAATTGTTATAAGGTTATATATATATAACCTTATATCTCATATTTATAACACTTGAGATGTAGTTAGAATTCTGAATTGATACATGAAGTCTTGATTTATGATTTTTACTATATTTAGAAACGTAAAAAAATTCAATAGTTTTGTGATATTTAGGAACTATCTTTTAAAAATCTAACTTTAAATTTTATGAAAATTCAGAATCGGGAAAAAATATTCTTACACTTAGAAATTTGTGAATTTATACAAAACTAGCAAGCCAAACTAGTTAACTTTTTCAAGCTGCAGTTTCCAATAAAACATACATATAGTTTATATATTAAATTACTATTTATAAAAATAATGTTATTTTTAACAAAATTTACTTAACACTGTTCTAAGCCCTATGATGAATAACTAAATGAAAGTTCTCATACAGGACATACAAAAATAAATATGATGTGTTAAGCGCTCGTAAATTTCTTTTAGTTTAAAAGCTGATAAAATTTGAATTTGAGATTCCTTCCGTCACGTTCCAATGTATTTCCGATTGGTGGCGTATTATGAAAATTGAAAATACGTTCACTTCACTAGAAAAAAACAATACTTTTTTCAAGAATAAAAAATTTTTTTCTATCATTAACAAAAATTACACTGTAAGAATATATAAAACAGGGAAGAGATACGATTTTACATATATTTTTCCTACACCCAGCATTTACGCAAAAATGACTATTTTAAAAAGTGTGGAAAAATAGTATACTCCCACAAAGCATCCAGAGTTCCAGAATGGTGTCTATCGCGACACAAGAAACACTTCAGTGAGTTTAAATCAGCATTGATTGCACACACAGTTTCAATTAATTACAAACTGTATGATAAAAATTTTGAGATGAAGCTTAACATATGCTTTAAATTAACCTTAGAACAATATCCTTAAATGAATTTCATTCTGTTCTGTGTTGCCATTTGCAATTTAATATTAAACAAAAGTTTTGGTGACAAGCAGAACAAGGATTTCCTTCACACAGTTATCATCATAAAATAATAAAATGCAATATGCCGGAAAGAGCCCATGAGAGGACAACCGTGAATCTACTTTAAAGTAAAGGTAATTTGAGTCTGAAGTAGTAAAAGTGCAGCAGCCATAATAATACTGTTGAAAATATGATAACCGTTATTAAGTAAGCAGCTGCTTTTTTTGCATGAAAAATAAAACTTTTAATGTATATTTTATTGCGAAATCAAAAATAAGGAATTTTTTGTCTTTCTTTTTTTATTTTTATGTCAAAATAAGTAACAGTAATTGTAGTTTTTAAAGGGCATAACTATTTTTATCAGTCTATATATAGTTAACAATTCAACTGTTTAATCTTTTCTTTTTCTAACATACCTTTCAAACAACTTTTTCATCGACTAATCAAATGGTTTCTATTTTTTCTCTCTTTGAAAGGAAACCGTATTTCAATCCTCTTTCTCTATAGAGAGGTAAAAGCAACTGTACAGGGCTTAAAATTCTGATGGTTACCAGAATATTAAGATGATTGCCTTAAAATAATGTTTTCAAAATGTGTGATTGCGCCCTCTTTTGAGAAGAACTAAAAATTTAATTATATCATCAGGAGATAAAGAATTTTTCAAGGACAACAGAAGATTCACTCTTTAAAATTAGGAAGCAGGAAAAGTTAGAAAAATAAATAAAATATTTTTTATTCACTGAGAAATAATTAAACTTACATTAATCAAAAAAATTTTCATAAATTAATATTATTCATTATTTGGTTGAATGAACCATATAGCAAATTAGAAGTAGTAAGAGAAACCTACGAATTTTTTGCTACAGATTCATGTTAATTTATGTTTTAAGTTGTAAATTTCATAAATAAAAACAATATTTTAACTAAAAAAAAAATCCACAATTTTTACATTTAATATTATTATATTAAAAAATAAATAATTAAAGCTGAAATAACGTAGAATCAAGCAAAAAAGATTTTGTTGTGAGAAAAATAATTAAATAATATCATGATGTTTATTGTAGATGTCAGAAACGTTGAAAGTAGGACTCAGGAACAATGAAAGTACCTCACTAAAAAAGAAGAAAGGTACAGGCACGAAATTTTGCTAATAAGTACAATGAGATCCTATATGCAAATTATCCAAGTTTGGTGCCAATTTGCATAAACACACGAGGCAGTGGCGCTGCAATCAGGAAGTGGGCCCTGTATAAAGTGACGCAGAGTGGAAGATTCAGAATCGTGATGATAACATGATGACACTAGGAAGACTATTTAGTAAGCGAACCAGTTTGCTAAAATCTTCCTAACGTTTAGACTGGAGTTAAGCTAGTTTGAGAGGAGCTTCATCATCGGCTTGAAAATCGCAGGCTGGTCAATGTGCCATATTGCTTGCTGTGTTTGTAGTTCGAAGTGTGCTGTCGGAACATGTTGGAAGCAGTGGACACAAGATGGTACTCGAGTGCGACATACCGGATTTGGGGTGACCTGGAAGACGACGAGACATGAGGATCGAAGGATTGTCTGTCAAGCGCTCGTGGATCCCGTAGTAACTCGTTTCATGATACACGCAGATGTAAGAGTACCAGCTGTTCCAAAAGCCTTTCCAGATATCTTTCGGAAACGAACGCTCGTTTCGTGTATTGCCTTAATACGGCGACATCGTTGACGCCGTCTACAGTGGTACCAAACACGCGTGAAGTGAAATGCAACATATTGGCAAAACGTGGTTTTTAGGAATGAATACCGGTTCGTTTTGGGGACAGTTAAGAACCGCGTAAGGGTGTGGAGGCACTTTGATAAACTTCCACCCACACTGTCACACGACACGTTGCCAGCAAAGCAAGCTTAATGTTTCTGGGGCCATATCCTAGATAGCCGATTCACTCCAGTTGTGGTACGTGGAACCTTAATTAGTATTTAACATTTAGTATTGCGAAGGACACTGAAATGACACCTGTGAAGAGATGTTTATACTTTTAAGCTTTGTTCTAGTCAAAACATTTTTGCCAGTATCAGCTAGTTGTCAATATTATGCAACATTTAGGATAACCCGCTAATAATCTATCTTCCTGGAAGTATCTGATTGTTGCATCAGATTAAATATTGGTGGAATACTTTACTTAACTATGTAACTAATGAGTAATGAAGAATATATATTAGTAGAATACTTTATGTATGTAATAATGAAGCTTGTGTGTTGATTAACATAAATCTCTTTTCGTTTTCGAAACTTTTTAGTGGATATTCATTGGCGTCATTTATTTAAATAACCATCCCAAATCTATTTCATAATTCTTGATTTAACCCTTTGTAAAAAAAAAATTGATGCTAATATAAAATGCTTGAATAAAATTTGTCACCATAAACGATCTTATTATTTATATGATTCTAAATTGCATCTTATACTTAAAATGAAAAAACAATAATAATTATTGCATGAGAATTGTGAGAGACCCTTTCTAAACATGACCAACATCTGATCATCCGGGTTGCTCTCTTCCTAATGATTAAGGAAGCTTTTAAATTTCAGACTCTTTTTAAAGTTCACGAGATTCCAAGAACTATGGACTCGAATTCCTAATTTCCGTGAATTATATTTCTCTATATTACATTATTTCTTTCCCCAACTTGGGATAAATATGTTCTATAGATTTGACAAATCTGGAGGCTTCTTTTGCTCAATTTTTCACTTTATTGAAACTTTACTGTTAAGACATAAAGTAAATCTTTGGTGGTATCTAAATGATTTATTTCAAATTATTTTTTAGAACATTATTTGTTATGCTCCTCTTACACCACACCCTCTCAACATTTCTCACTTTTCTTCGTATTAGAATTTCAACACGTACCCTACCTTTGACCTTTAAGTATTAACTGAAGATAAAGGCGTCACACATACACATTGACGAAGAGAAATAGAAAGATACATTAATTCTTTTTCGTATATAAAATATCAACACCTGCTGCCAAATTATTATTTACGCTTAGCCCTTAGCATTATGTTACCATGGAAGGAATAATAAATGACTTCCTTTATTTTGGAATTCTGCAAAAATTCAACAAAACATTTTCACCTGTAACCTAAGGAAATTTCTGTGTAATTTAATACATTTCTACTGAACAATCTAGAATTTCACATTATATTGATGGAAGAACTCAATGGAGAGAGATGATATGATTAATGTTCTCCATGATGATTAATAATCATGGTTTACAATAGTAATCTTACAATTCATAAATACAAGGAAAAGTTAGACATTTTTTGATATTGATGAAAGAATTTATTAGAGAGGTTCTGAATAACTCTAGCATTTTCTGCAAAAACTCCCATAAATGTAATCATACATTTTTCAGAATTGAAAAGAAATTAAAAGTTTCTATGGTACAGATGAAAGAACGAACTAGAAAGGTTCTAAGTATTTTCTTCTATGATCTATATTACTTTAAACTGTATTGTTTTCTATTAAGTACTCATAATAATAATAATTTATAACGCAAGAATTTTACATAATGTTCATTAACAGATAATTACAAATTATCCAGTATTTCTTAAGCATTAATGTGTGTGACCTAGAATATATTTGATTGGTGGTTTGATCTAGAATATATTTGATCTAGATCTAAACTATAGTAGTCCAATGTTTTGAAATAATGAGAAGCAAATGCACAAAATCCAAAGACGATGAATTGAACAAATACCCTTATCTGATTTAGAACATTAAGAAAGGAAAAAAAAAAAAAAAAAAACACACACACACACATTGTACTTTAAAGGTGAAAATCGATTATTTTAATTCCCCATTCATTTAAGCAAAAGTTTCAATATTAATCCGTGTATTTAAATCTTTCTTGTGTTAGCTTTATCAACAATATCCTAATTCAAACCTAATTTCTGAACATCAGTTAATGCTCTCAAACTTTTTGAGAAGGTTATATACTTTAACTTAATTTATAAAAAGTACCATGCGTATATATAATATTTGAAATTAAAAAAAAACCAAATGTGTAATGGTTATTATAATTAATAAATTAATAAACACACAGCCAAAACACAAATGGTGAAAGCAAAATCGGGAAAACCATTGCCAAATTTTCAATCGGTTATTCTTAATAAATTCACTGAAATGGCTAAAAAACTTGCATAAAAATTCCACAATATAATCCAGAATAAACAGATTAAACACATTATGATAATTTATTAAGTATTTAAATTATTTTTTTAGCAAAATGGGAAAAAAACTGCTGAATTCGTAATATTTATAAGTAGTACGAAATAGAATGCAATAATTTTTAGATATACACTGAAAATAAAATAATTGAAAGCATTTTAAAACTTATGAGTTAGCATTATTTTCAAAAGTAATACTAAAAAACAAAATATTTAAAATATCTCACAAATCAATAATGTTATTGAAAACATAGATTTTAGTTATTTATGTACAAACTTAAATTTCCGGATCGTGCATCCGTATTAGATCGTTTCGATTTTCTTATATTCAAAAATAATATTACACAATATTGTTTTTGACTGTCTGATATTCAAACATAATATTACATAAAGCTTGAATTTTTCTATTTATATTTTGAATTGCTATGGATTTTTTCAAAACTATTTAAAAAATAATTTAATCAAGATCTCTTGAGAAAAAAAATTATTTAATGAAAAGAAATGAAAAAGAAAGATGTAATCAGATATAACAAAACTGATTACAACTTATTTTCTTCGTAACATTATATATGAAATTTCTAATAGCTCATTCTCTTATTGCTTATACGTTATATTATTCTTAATATTCTTGATGAAAAATCTCTTGAATTAAGTTACTAAAAGCTTTATTGAAAATCTTTGCTTGATCTGAAACCTTCTACAGTTAAATGTAACAATCAAAGAATGTAATGAGCAAACGACGTAGAATAGCCAGGAATTATTTTGGACAATTATTATTCATCAAAAATGCAAGACTTGTATAAAAACTTTTATGTTTTCAGACTATTTATGACTTCTAATTATGACATCTTATTTCATTAGACCATTTAAGACCTCTATAAGTCATATTTTAATATGTTTATTAAAAAATTTAAAGTGTATACAATAGTTCTGCACCTAATGTTAGGATACTGGTCAGAACTAAACTTTAAAAATAAAATTCTATTTCAACTCATTGCTGCTTCTAAAATAGATGTAAAAGTTATCAAACTTATAATGAAGAGTAAGTAATAATATAATTAATATTTATTGAAATGTAATTAATATTTTTCACTTAATGAAATTTTCATATTTAGAAAATTAAATTTGAAATTTAATTGTATTTTTATGCATTGATTCTGGTTGAATGCGTATTGTTCATTTTCATTCGTTTGCTTTTTATAAAATTCGAAAGCTTGTTTTATAAAAATAGATCATTAATG
>JAPDSC010003690.1:0-10804 GCA_026290005.1 Latrodectus geometricus | reverse complement strand
GTCTGTTACTCCTATAGTTGTTGATGCGTCTGTTACTCCTATAGTTGTTGATGCGTCTGTTACTCAGATAGTTGTTGATGCGTCTGTTACTCCGATAGTTGTTGATGCATCTGTAACTTTTATAGTTGTCGAACTTTTTAAAATAAGTTAAATGCCAATTACTGTATTTCAGTTTGAAAAATAATACCACCAATTTGCTTATCCCAAAACTGGTGCCTATACTTAAATGATCAAAAGAAATTAAGAAAAGAATTTTTGCAAATTAAGAAAAGAGAGACAAAATGAGTAAAATTCCGATATTTTTAACCATGAAAAATTAAACTAGTTGGTGACAAAATATAAAAAAGGTGAAAATCCTTTTGACTTTTATTTTAAAACCTATATTTATTTGCATTTTCAACGAAAATGTTAATAAAATGATAAATGAAACATACATCAGATAAAAATAATTTATTTTGATATAAATGGCTTTATTTTTTCATAATTTTTTCAGTTGGTGTATCTTGTTCTTTTAAACGAATTATGTGCAATATCTATATTGTTTTAATTGTTCTTATGCAACGAAGCATAAGCCCTAATTTTAAGAATTCATTCATGTGATGTGATACCAAGAAAATTATGGCTTGAATGAAATTATGTATTGATTCATCTACTTTTATTGAGATTTAATTTATTTTCAAGGTAACATCTTACTAGATATTAAGCATTTTCGTAAGTTATAATGGCATAAAATATCACTAAGGATATTATCAGGAATAAGTAATCAATTCAGTACTGTAAGAAAGGCATATAATATTGAAAAATAAAACAACATGTACACTTTTAAGAAAAAATAAAATGTTTAAAGTTAACCACATTTAATTTGGCATCTCTTATTAACCATGAAGACTTATATTTGTGTAAGTAACAGGTATTATATGTTTCCATTACTAACGTTTGAAAAAAAGACCATAAAAATTTATAACACCAAAATTTTTGAAATTTCACGTATTTAAATGAAATTCAAAAAAATTTATTCAAATTACTTAAATCTGGCTATGTAAATAAATATAATGTTTAGTAAATTCTCAATTTTTCATTTATTTTCTATTCTGTCCTATGGAAAAGAGAAAACTTTTAAACTTGAAATATAAGCCTTCTCTCTTCTGGTAATTTATGTGGTCAGAGTATCGCTTGGTTAAAAGTAAAACTGTGTGGGTCTAGCATGAATTCCTTAAAACTGATTTTTTTTTTCTCCATGATTTCTTGTATCTGCTTATGTCTGGTTAGAAATTTTCTTATTTTCCAACCATACTGTTTGAAGAAACGCGAAAAATTCCCTTAACTTCGTTTCAAAAGTTATCCAGTAAAAAAAAGGGAAGAGCCACCCCGACATTTCCTTGGGGATCTGGTGGAGTTTCCAAGAGGCACATAAACCGGGGAATGTCCCCTAGATGAGTTTTATTCCCGTTTATTTATTCAGCCGGCATAATCTTCAGCCAGCGCTCTTGCGCTGTTCTTTATTTCCTATAAAACCTCAAGGTCACCTTCCCATGAGTGTCTTTTTGTGTTTGCTGACGAAATTGAACTGTTTTATCCCTGGATGCTTTCTCACATAAATTAACTCAACTAACTAGTTTCGTACAGAAGATAACTTTTTTATTTTATCTTTTCTCTTATTAATTAAACTTTCAGAAATCTATGGAATCGTACAATCTCCACTTAAAATTACTGTTATTAAAATTTAATAAAATCAAACTTAATCATTTCACGAAAAGAAAATATGGTTGAGTATATAAAAATATTGGTATATATTAGTTTGGGGAAAAAGTAATCCATTATTTTTTCGGTAGACGTCTGTAGTGATCGATATCTCGTGAGGTATCTATCAAACAATTTCAGATTTATGCTCGTTGGAAAGGTGTCATTTGACACTAAAATATCCTCTTGCGGTTTTTTGTTTGATTAATTCAGTTACGAGTACAATTTTTTTAAAAATGGAAGACAACAACCAGAAAATTCGATGCATTTTCGTTTTTCTCTTGTACGGCGAGAAAGATAGCCGGGTGGCTAAAATTGTGAAAGGTGTTTATCGTCCTATGGAAGACTGTAATAACCAGTTACGTACAATTTTTGTTTCGTCGATTACGTTCGGGTATTTTTGATGTTAGAGATGCACCTCGCATGTGAATACAGCATCGTCAAAAATGTCTATAAAATATCAAAAACGATCGAAGTTAACCGCATGTCAGCAGTCGTAACGCGCAAGACTTAAAAATCTACATGGAAGCTGTTTTAAACCTTTTAACAAAGTGAATCCAAAAGAAGTTGCATAAAGTTCACGTAAAAATAATGGATTTCTTTTTCCCCAACCTAATATATGTAAAACAACATGGATCTGAAAAATTTGCAAATTATACTAATCTGACACTAAATTGTTTCACATTATTTCCTAGTGCATATTTAATGAAAATTAAAGTTAAATTTTCAAAAATTTCTTTTTCAATGAAATTAATGTTATAGAATATACAATGAAAAAATGGTGTGTTTTAGATTTTTTGCATAAATTAATTTATAAGATACTTCAAATTTATTATTTTAGAAACAAAAATACATCGAATTATAAGCACTACATATATAAACCATCAAAGCAAGATGCTTCTTAAATGGGTATAATAGTTTGTGCAGTAAAATTAATGTTACAACTCCAATGTTTGTCGGCTTTAAATAAAATCTTACATCGTGATCGTTGGCGCACTTTTTTTAGATGCTGGAATCTCATAACTTAGAAAATACTCCACGACATTTTATCTTGTAATAGGTATATCTCAGGTTTTTTTTTTATTGTAAAAACAAAGAAATAACTATTAGATCTGAACATTTGTTCAAAGAATTTCACAAATGGTTTATTAAAATAACTTGCTTATAGTTTCCTATTTGTTGACAAAATCTTGTGTAATAAAACCCGATTTATATTGCACGAGTTTTTATCAACAATAGAAAACACTATCTACAAAATACATGGGCGATATTTTAATATTATTTGGTCTTAGTCCTGTCGACAATATTTTAAAGCATTCGTTAGTAGTGCTGGTAAAAATATATATGCAACATTTTTTAATTTTATTCTTCAATAACATATTCAATATTTTTGTTCAAAGTTATAAGAGAAATGTTAATATTTTTTCTTAACAAACAACGAATTTAAGTGGTTTTATAACTTATTCTTTTTCAATGTTTAGTATTCACTACAGATTTCAGTGCCTACATATTTTTTTGCATTTTTGGATTTTACTTTAGTATTTTACTTTAGTATTAGTTGGATTTTATTTTTTTTTCTTATATAAAAATTTGTAGGTACTTAAAATTTGACTATGCGAAAAATTTCTCATAAAGTGGTGGATTTTGTTTTCTATATCGCGTTTAGCATTTTTAAATGCTGACTAGTACGGTAATTTCAGAGTTCCTTCGATTTTATGAATATACGCCTAGTCTGTTATAGAAAAATAGATTTTCTGGACATCTTTAAAGAAAGATGTATATAAGAAAAGTGTTATTAAAACTTTCAAATTATTTTGTTTCGATCTTGAATTGATTTAATTATTTAATTTTCCTATCTTTATTTACTTTTAGTATATTTACATTTTTATTACATATTAATAGAAAATTTGCAAAGTTCTCTGATATAACCAAGTGCTTGTCATTTATTCAGCATTAGTTGCTTCCAGGTGTAAAAATATTTCAACCGGTTAATTCAATAAATGTAAATTGCTTACTTTATAATACACTATTTCTTCTTTATCAGTACAAATAATTTCAGGGTGAAGATTTTATGTACAATGGCAGTAATTTTTTCTAAATTTCTTATTTTAAATTAGATTTTAGGTCCTGTACTCATTCTTACATAAATTTATTCTATTAATGATGTTTTTATAAATTAATGCCCTCAGAAAACCTATTTTTAAGCCAAGGAAAAATTCACAAATATTTAATAAAATATTTTTAACAAATTTATCTGGAATCCAAGTATATTGATAGTTCAATTGATGTATAAAAATTTTAATAGACCAAAGCATATTTAGTAATATATTTTTGACTATTGAACGCTTTGCAACGCCCAAAAATAAAAATAAAATTTTATTTATATTTATGGTTTCATCTCATTTCTATTATATATTAGGATGGGGAAAAAGAAATCCATTATTTTTACGTGAACTTTTTATAACTTCTTTCAAGTTCGCTTTGTAAAAAGATTTAAAACAGTTTTCGTGTAGATTTTTAGGTCTTTTGCGAAGCTACGAATGCTGACATGCTGTCAAGTTTGATCATTTTTGATATTTTATAGACATTCTCGACGATGTTGTATCCATGCGAGGTGCATCTTTAGCATCCAAATACCCAAACAGAATCGAAGAAACCAAAATTGTGCGTAACTGGTTGTTAGAGTCATATATAGGACGATAAACACCTTTCACAATTTTAGCCACCTGGTTAGCATTTTCACCATTATAAAAGAAAAACTGAAATGTATCGAATTTTCTGTTTGTTCCCTTCTGTTTTTAAAACCTTGTACTCATAACTGAATTAATCAAACAAAAAACCGCAAGAGAATATTTTCGTGTCAAATGTCACCTTTCCAATGAGCATAAATTTGAAAATGTTTGATGGATACCTCATGAGATAGCGATCTCTACAAACGTCTACCGAAAAAATAATGAATAACTTTTTCCCCAACCTATATTAAAACTCTTCTTGCTTATTTAATAAATGTTATGCTTAGACTTAAATTAACTTAGAATAATATTTTACAATCATGGATGGTCATTAGTAATATAATCGTTATGTGCAACGATTAATGTAATGTTATATCTTTCAAGAAACTGTTGAAATTAAGGATTTTTAATTTTTATTTTATAAATAGATGTTTCTCGAAATGTTGTACATGGTAATCAATAAAGTTCTTGCCATTGTTGCTTAGCCATTAAGTGAAGTGAGAATAGGTGTACCAATTAGAGTATCACTTGTTTCAAAACCATTTATCGCTTGAGAGTTTGTATTTTAGTTGTAACAAAAGGTCGACCACCCACACTCATTAATCGTAATTTGAGTAGCGAAGATAAGTGAAGATGTCTAAGTGGGTCATTCGGTTATTTTTGCTTTACGACTTCAAAAAAAAAGCCTTATCAGCAGCTGCATCAAGTTGCCGATACAGTAAAGCGCTGGAAGGTAGAGCTATGAATGAATGCATTGTAATAATTGTCTTCAAAAACTGTAATCGGGTGATTTAAGCTAATAAAACAGACTTGCACCAAACACTCACGGACTTCTTTCCATACAAAATTGCAAAGTTTTAAAGCAAGATGCACAGCTGTTAGAAATTCTAGCACAAAGTGCTAGATTATTACTTTTAATACTAACCATCGACTATACTTCATGCAAGCTCTTTTCTATCATTATAATCAATTACTTTTCACCTTATAAAAGCAAATAGGGATAAATATAAAAGTATTTAGTAGATCACGTACAGTAATAAACTGGTAAAAGAGAATTATTCTCAAAATACGTTATTTATATAATCCGTTTCTCCTAAAATTTTATTAATATTATTTGGGAAAGAATCCAAAATTAACAACATAATGAAGATGAAAATAGATCGTCAATCAAAAATTCCCTGGGCCAACTTTTATCATATGATTTTTCAAAGGTAGAAAAGCAAAGAAAAAGCCTTAAGATAAATTATTTGAATTATTTTATGTATGGAAAAACTTTGATTTTTAAGAAAAACAATTAGCTATA
Source organism: Latrodectus geometricus (assembly GCA_026290005.1). Classification (NCBI taxonomy): domain Eukaryota; kingdom Metazoa; phylum Arthropoda; class Arachnida; order Araneae; family Theridiidae; genus Latrodectus; species Latrodectus geometricus. Next base: position 5,029 of record JAPDSC010003690.1, on the reverse strand, counting down.
ATGAAAAACTTCTTATGAAGACACGTTACCTGAAACGTGTTTTAATGAAGCAAAATTTATTTTGAGTGTTATTAAAAATGTCAGAGAATAAATGGATTCGTTTATTATCATGGTTTTACTCAGAAAATAGGTATAATTTATGTACTTTAACAAAGCTACTGTTATAGTTTATGTATTACTAAATATTAAATGCTTTTAATAGATCAGAAGCAAAAATTGTTCTCTTAAATTTTTTCGTTTCCTCGGTATATTATCAATTCTAATTGTAATAATTGTTAAATAGTGGTTACCATAACTGACTACGGATGGGGAAGACCTGGGTTCGAATCCCGGGTCGGGCATGATGTACTTTCTCTCTCTCTGTGTTTCTTGTCCTTTCCTCGGATGATGGATGAATGTGGCCCGCCCTATAAACGGGCTTGAGGTGGTGTGGCTTGGACGATGCTACTCGTACCTCCGTGAGTTGGTTTACAGGTGCCCACCAGGTAACGATAAAATGAGTAGCAGTTTCTGGCCTTGTTGCGGCAAATGGGCTAATGTACTAACTTGCTCAAGGATGCCCGCTATTAGAAATAAAAATAAGAAAATAATTGTTAAATAATCCTTATGTATTGTACTAAGAAAACAACTTTAGAATATAAACAGAAAGCATTACATTATTTATATCTTGACTATTAAACCTAAAACTTAGTCTAAACTATAAGGACAAAGAATAAAGTATGTACGAAAGAAGTAATGCAATTATTTAAAAAAAGAATTTAAATCATTGACCCCTATTTTTGGAAGCAAATTTTATTTCGAAAGTAATTAAAATAAATAGTAAAACGTTAATATCTTTTAAGCACTTTTGCTTTTAATTTTTATAAGTTGAAATTTTAATGTGATACTTAGTTATCACCTTTTTAATAATTGAAATTTTACATTAAGGATTTTTTTATTTGGTTTTTCAATTTATACTTTTGAATTATTTTTTCATTTGAACTGATCTGAAATTCTCTAAAATTATTCTAAAACGAATATTTACTATTTATTTTTCTGAGATGTATTCATTAATATGTTTACCTTAATATTAACTGAAATACAATATTAAGGAAAACATATTAATTCAACTGAAATACAAAACAAAAAGAAATATAAGATAATCCATCATATGAATTTCTGTATTTATGTGTTTCTAAAAGTACTCCAGATTATATATAAGGACAATCGTGATTTGAAGTAAATTATTGCGTGTTCATTGCAATAAAAATATTTATTTTCTTTCTTTCTTTTTTAGGTTTAAGTACAGCTCTGGTGCCTATGTATCTATCAGAAATCTCCCCAGTCACGTTAAGAGGCGGGCTTGGTAAGCACTTCGTTCCTTTTGTATCTGTAATAGTCCTTGTCACTGGCATTTCGAAAAATAAATGCCTACAACTAATACTATATAAGACTATTGATGAAATTATTTTGTTACAAAAAATGAGAAAGAATGTTCAATTCTCGAGTGGAATATAAATAGAAATAAGCTGACTTCCCGATAAACATGATTCTTGAGTATTAAATAGCTTCTATTGCTTTTCATGTAAGATTAATGTTCCAAATCATTTTTTTCCATGCACATACTAATGAAAATCTCAGTCTTTCCAAGATTGACCACCTGCTTTGATTTCAGACCGCTCGTTGAAGTGGTCACTTACCTTCAGTAATTTACCATCAATTGCATGGATGTTTCACCTATACTAAAAACTGAGTTTCCTCTGTTTTGGGGTTCAACATTTAGTCATTTCAACTGCAGTTCAAATGTGGATGATTGTAGTGGTTTGGAATCTATTTTATGTCGAAAATTCTAGCTCAATTAGCACACATTTGAAAAAAGTGATCTCAAGCCTACGAAGTTGGCGCAGCTTGTCCTTTTTGGACTTTGCGCTACAAAACCCAACCAACCATCAAGCCTACGAAGATATCAACCAGAGCTCTCTTCATAAAATAAATTTGCGAAACAAATGTGACATTTCGAAAAACAGATTTCTTGAAACTAAACCAAAGTGATATTTCATCTTTATTAAATTGTTCCATCTTTCTTTAGAATGAATTGAAGTTTTCTTTTTGGCATGATCTTGAGAAAATTATCGCCCCTTCCCCACCCTATTTTTAAAAAATAGTTATTTTTATCCTTATTATTAACTTAAGTTTACCAATTATACTTCATACACATTTTTTACATTCTTCATAAACATAAAAAGCCACTATACTCTAATAACAATGGTTTTTGTGTGTTATAAGACTAGATTTCAAACTGGAATTCCAATGCTAAATATACCACATAAGTATTATAAGTATTTTCTTGCGTAATATGATAAATATTCCAAAATATCATATACATGATTGAACCTAATATTTTCGTACATTTGAGCGATTCAAATACAAGAATATTTTAATCAACATTCTAACATTTGAGTGATTCAAAATAAATGTTACGTATATTCATCAAACCTCTTTTGATCCCAATCCAAATAACAATACCCGAATGAATTGTTTTTAAAATATTTCTTTCTTATCAAGATGTTGGAAATATAACTTAAATCATCTGGGTAATTTAGGCTACATTTGCTTTTATAACTTAAATCGTTATTTAGCTTTTCAAACAGTCTCATAAAAATTTAACTTCATTTCTTTGGTGGATTACCTTGTATTCCAGTGTTTGTTTCCTGCGCGTCGAGTTGGCACATGTCAAATCACAAGGCTTCTTTCAAATTAAAAGTTATTCAACAATATTGTAGGAACCTAAAATAATTCAAATTTCCTAAAAATATTGGTATCAACTCTTAAATTTATACAACCCTCATATATAAACTTTCTATCATTAATTTACTTGGTTGAATTGCGGCTTAGGTCCCTTTCTTCGCCAACTAGCAAATTTGAAGCGCTTTTTCGCGCATTCTCATTAATTACTCTTTTATTTTAGCTTTTTCATTGGTCGCTAATCTTATAAATAAGTTTATTGTTAAAAAATTACCATATTTTGAGTCTGCTTTCTTGCAATTACGAAAATAATTTTTATTTTCTCAATTATATAATCTATTTATTGACAAAGATGATTACACAATTTTAAGAAACAAAATACTAAGGCTTATTGAATATTAAATTATAGATCCAGATATTCTTAAAGTAAAAATGAACTCATTTCTAAACATACTGTGACATTTTTCCATTCTTTTATCGATTCTAATTTCAAAATCAAATTCTTTAGGAAATAATTTTCTTATTTGTTAAAATATTACAGTATGGTAGTTTCTTGGTATTGGGTTAGTTAAGTTTTTATATAATACTTTTCTCGTTCCAATTATGCTGATATAGATGATAGGTGTGAGAAAGTCTACTGGATCTGGAGAAAATTATATTTTTTCTTGGAATTTTTTTAGGATTTTTTATAGCAATGAAACACAGTTCTTCTTTTATATGATAAGTATATGTGCTAACTGAAAAATTCTTTCCTGATTTAAAAATTGGATTTTGATTTTAACACACAAAGTTTTCCTTCCACACATTACTTTAATATTTGCATAGCTTTCAATTATTGTAGCATTAAATTTTTACGCCTTCCTTTGATATAGTGAATATTATTGTTGGTTCTCTATTCAAAGACGAGCATGTCAGGAAGTTTCTGAAATTTTATTCCATTTTATAGATAATATTTTCGGAACAAATAAAACATTTTCGTTTTTCTGGTTCTTTTTAATAAAATTATTACTTAAATTATCTTTTTCAAGACGAACTTTCTTTAATATTTAGTTTTCAGAACTTTTCAAGAATTTGTGTTTTTAAAATTTGACCCCTGAAATGTAGACTTTTCTTTCTTTTTACTATTTTACATTTTGAGCTATAATTTTTGCCCTTTAATTTTGAACAAATTGTATTTACTTAATTCTTACAATATCTAATTTTTTCATAATCAAATGCTAATGGCATGGCAGAAAAATTAGAGGGCAATATTTAAAGTTGTAAATTTTTTTAAGTGTGAACGATCTTTTCGCTGTTTGGATTAACAATTGATCTTTGCAAAAAAAAGTAATCTGAACAGGAAACGTACTACAAATAAAATTAATGGTAGAATTCAAAAAAAAAATCTATCTTATACATAGTGTAAGGGAATTATAGCAACAGTAATACAACCTAATTCATTAAGTTGTTCATTTTTTTTATCTCCCTTCCAAAATATTATCCTCTATATTTCGATGGACTATTTAGAAACAAGTATTGCATGGTTATGTCCCAATTTTAATCATGACATCAAAAATGAATCTTTGATAAAAGCTACTTTTTTTGTGAAAATCCTAAAAAGTTCTAAATTTCGTCCTGAAAAACTGACAGAATCATTAGTTATAATGGATTCTTTCAAAGATCGTAATATTTTCTAATATTTTTATTCAAATACCAAAGATTTCCGAAAGATCTTTCTAATCAACTCTATTATTTTCGAAGATATATACTGACATCAAATGATTTATATTTTAATCTAGTTTAAAAATTTCTTATTATTTTAGGATTGCATGCAAAATTATTATCAAAATCTCATTGGGTAGTTATTTTCTGTTACGACACATCCTCGTTTAATACAAATTTTTGAATTATCAATTGAAGAAATCATTAATTTTTTTATATAAATTTATAAAACGTTGCTATGTACATCACATTATTTTTAAAGCATTACTAAAAGGTAAGCATTTTAATTACAATTGTATTCATCCGAAATTTGAGGTACAAGTGAAAACATTTTATTAGTCTGTCTGCTGGGACTGTTTTATTAATCTCTTTGGCTAGCAACTTTCAAGGTACGTGACCTTGCATACATAATTTTAAGGTTTTGTATCTGAACACTTACAATGCGCGTATTCGTTCCAATTTCTCAACGGGTTGGAAAATTGCATTTTCTGCCGAGATCTGAATCTTCAATTTAGACCAGGGGAAGATTTTTTCCCCTGCTTTGGCTTCTTTTTACGTCCAAAAAACGCCAAACCGGATTAATTATGGCCGTTAAATCGGGCAA
>JAPDSC010003680.1:0-10146 GCA_026290005.1 Latrodectus geometricus | reverse complement strand
GTAAATGTTTCATGAGAACTAAAACAAAGTGGAGGGGAGAATGAAAAATAGAAAAAAAATTATGAAAACCTGATTATAGCTGTAAATAGCAAAAGGTTTAAAATAGGTTCTGGAAAGGTTGAAGTAAAATGCATAGTAAAAAGTGCAGTAAAAATTACGTAAAAAAAAATCAGTAAAAATTACATAAAAAAATGCTGTAAAAATTACAGCAAAAAGTACTGTGAAAATTACAGCAAAAAGTGTTGTAAAAATTACAGCAAAATATGCTGTAAAAATTACAGTTAATTATGCAGAAAATGTTTTACGGATATGCTGTAAATTTACAGTAGATTATACTGGCGCCCAAATTGCCAGCACTTTTTGCTGTAAAATAACAGTGTTTTTTTTAGAGTGTAGTTGTGGTCTATGTTTATAAGATATTATTTTTCCTTCCTTTTTCTGCAATAAATCACATTTTTGTTTGACTTGCTTTTACTTAAAGAACTATACAATACTTGCTTAATTATAAACAAAAATATTTTTTACAATATTTTGAATAAACTTACCAATAACATAATAAGACTAAAAACAAGATAGAAACAAAATTAATTGTAATGTATAAAGAAATTGTATGCTTTTTTATGCAATTTTTTATTATTTTTATAAATTGCTATACATCTGGTAGAATATAGACTCCTTTAGTCGAAACTTAGAAAGAAAATATCCTTTTAATTATTAAGAGAGTATTTTTTGTGTGGCATTTTCATTTTAAAATGATTCGTATAATTTGGAGAATTAACCATAATGAAATGCAATTATGTCTGTTAAGCTGAGAGATGCTATTTCTCCAAACCTGCGACAGCCATTAAGTGTCTCTAACTGTTTCAGCATCAGAGCAGTGGATATTATCATGAAAGATTCTGGATATTTGGATAAAAATATTGTTGTTTCCATTCATAAATCACATGATTTTTCAGACACAAAGCATCCTTTTCACAAATATTTTTACGGTGTATAAAGTTGTTTATCATAAACGAAATGCAAACCAAATACTTTTTTTTCTAAACCGACTTCAATAATAGTATAAAAAAAGTTCCATAAAGTTAGAACAAAAAGAGTAAATTTTAGAGATTATTAATCAGATAGAAACTAATTATGATGAAGTTAATTATAATAATGAAAAGTAAAATTTTCGTTTCAATCATTACACTATTTATTAGATATGGCACATCATAATTGTACCTTCCTCTACTCAAAGTAAATTCGTTGTTGGATTACTAATATTTCCTTTTTATTCCTCATTCATGAATTTTTTCTTCAGTATGTCTTTAAATTCTTCTTTAATTATTTTATAACTCTGTATATTAAATTCTTAAAATTTCTAAGTTCTTTTCATTTTTTTTGACAATTTTATTTTAGAACAAATGATTCATTAAAAATTTTATGAATCTTGAATTTCTGATATGACAAGCTACGTAGAAAGGAATTATTATTTTTTTGAAGAGATTATTTCTCGTTTATAAAAAGCTATATTCTGTATCCTAGGATTATCTTGGATAGTAAATTTATCTGAGATGATCTGTTCCCCCAATTTTGAATCAAATACAGCTGATTATTCCTAAATAGAGTGGAAATCAAATATCTCTTCACGTAGTTCAGCTTGCTGAGTGCTCTATTAAAGAACTGATGACACTTAAAAAAAGCATGAAATTTCATAAAAATAACGATAATGGTATGCATTTATTTTAATATCAATTTTTATTTCTTATAGAAATGTAATATTAGGTTTGGGAAAAGTAATCCATTATTTTTTCGGTAGACGTCTGTAGTGATCGATATCTCGTAAGGTATCTATCAAACAATTTCAGATTTATGCTCGTTGGAAAGGTGACATTTGACACTAAAATATCCTCTTGCGGTTTTTTGTTTGATTAATTCAGTTACGAGTATAAGGTTTTAAAAATGGAAGACAACAAACAGAAAATTCAATACATTTTCGTTTTTTTCTTGTAACGGCGAAAAAGATAGCCGGGTGGCTAAAATTGCGAAAGGTGTTTATCGTCCTATATAAGACTGTAACAACCAGTTAAGTACAAGTTTTGCTTCGTCAATTCCGTTTGGGTATTTTTTATGTTAGAGATGCACCTCGCACGTGGATACAGCATCGTCGAAAATGTCTACAAAATATCAAAAATGATTGAAGTTAACCGCATGTCAGCAGTCGTAACGCGCAAGACCTAAGAATCTACATGAAAGCTGTTTTAAACCTTTTTACAAAGTGAATCCAAAAGAAGTTAACTAAAAATGGATTTCTTTTTCCCCAACCTAATATTTTGATTTTAAATGTTATTTGAAGTCAAATACTTTGCTTGAATTGAACGATAAATATCAATGAATGTTTACTTTATTTATACGAATAAGTTTTAAATTTTTGAGAAGACTGAATTAAAAAAAAGGTTTTTTGAAATTATGTGTTGAGATATGTTTCATTGTGGTAATATATTATTATATCAGTACATAATCAGGATGAAAATATTAAATTATTTCTTTCCAAAAATTTTACTCACACTAAATTTTATTTTCTTGAAAGCTAATATTTAAAGTGAAATATCATGATATTATCAGTGAAAATGTTTGAATGTACTATACTGAGCTCCATTTTTCAACACAGTTCTTTTGTTTAAGTGAATTTACTTAATGCCGTTTCTGTTATCATAATATATTAAGCTATATGGACTTTCCTATAAATCTTGTTTGTTTGTTGTTATAAAAAATGAAATATAACCAAAATTTATTAAATTAAAAATTTTGCCGACATAAGACATAAGATATTGATATAAGATTTTCATACGGAAGATATTTTTTTTTATATAAATGATGCCAAATTTCTCATTAGATAACTAAATAGAATTCACTGAAAATGTCAAATAACTGCAATCGTAAAAAAGGAATTTTCTTAGTGCAAAAAGAGAACGCGCATATTTATTTATATGCGTGTTTCATATGTATTTAAACAATAGCTACAAGTTGATATTAATATGATCGTCTGAAGTAGAATTTAAAAACATGACTCAGAAACATTTTTGAAGAAATCGGAAAATATACAAAACAAGTTACCATGCAACACACACAATAGCATAGAACTCAAACTTAGGTCATCAGATTGGGAAATTAGTACAAGCTCTAGAGATTATTTTATCTCCTTTGGGGTTAAGTACACTCTATTTCATTGCCTAATCTATGTTGCTTTTCTTGCAATTCCAAAATGTTTTCTCCTTTCTGGCCAATCAAATGTTTTGTAATTTCCCTTTTCGAACTTTTGTAATTCAGTCATAATAACTACTTTTTAAGGGGAAATAAACTGTATATTGCGCTAATATCACGTAACACCGAGAAAGTTTATCTAAGTAATATCTGAGAGTGTTTGAGACATAGTCATTCGAGGAAAAATCAACCTTCTTAATCAATTTTTAATATGTAATATATTCAATATTGAAATGGTAAATCTATTCTATAAAAAATCTATTATAAAATTCAAGGAAATGTATTTTTGTTAAGATCACAATACGAATCGAAAGCAAATTAACGTCATCTCCATAAGGCAGGTGTAACAACCTACTTTTTAACTATTTTTATGAAAATTCGTGGGTGATTTCTAAATTAGATCACTGGCTTGTATTAAAAGGTCATTTACCTTTCTAGTATCAATAATGGTTCAATTTTTTTATATCATTTTATGATTTCAAATTGAAAAAAAGAAATGCTACAAAGAGTATATATATATAAAGTTTTAGATTAGAAGTTCTTAACTGTTTTCTAGGTTGGCACCCAAATTATTTTTCTCGTTCTCAAATAAGGTATTAAAAGAACGAAGAGAACATAAAAAACAGCATGAAGTAACATGATAAAAAATCACAGAAGCAAAATATAGCGTTATTAATTCTGAAAATAAGAAAAGCTCGTAAGACTGTTTTTCTAGATGATCTTAATGTTAGATATTTACATCAGCTAGTTTATACAAGCATTTAAATCGATGGAATAAAAAAAATTAATTGTTTGAAACGAGTCATAAATATCTTTAATAAGCTTTGTTACCCTAATAAATATATAATTACTGTGAACTGTAAGAATATTTATATCAGTATTAAGCATAAAATCTATGAGTTTATTGACCTAATTTAGAATTTATGTTCCTCGAAATTCAACTCAGTTAAAAAAATCCTTTGGACAACTACATGGATAAACATTTCTTTATTAAATAAATTCTTTACAATAAGTCTTTTGATCAATTAAATTTTACAGAGAAAGGTACGAAAAATTAGATATTCTCAATCTGAATAACTCTGTTCATAGATCCTTTGGTGTTAACAAACTAGATGAAGGAAAACTTTAAATATTCTGAATTCACAGCGTACTTAAAACGGAAATATCTTTACATAATTTTTCTGACCTGCCAATCGCAGTAAAATAAATTGCTTCTAACCTTATTTAGTGGCTTAGGTAGGATTAAAATTAAAAACAAGGGAATTAGTTCATAAATCAAAAAGGAACTTAATATTCACTTAAGAATTAGATAGGTAGATGATATTTTGCCCTTAAGAATATGAATTTTTAATATTTATGTTTCATTCCGAAATTACCTAGGAAAATTTTAATTAATCGTTATAATCATTTCATAAATAGCTCTTATATTAATATTGAAACTACTATGCTTGTTATCTTATTTTTTCTTTATCGTCATAAAGAAAATGATAATTGCAATTTAAAATTGATTTTAAAATTGTAAAATAATATTTATTGTTATTATTGTCATTGAGGAATTGGATAAGTTCTCTGGAATTGAATCCCACTGAATAATTTATGTTTATAAAATAATTTCAGAAGACAACAGATAATATTAGTAATGTTACTGAAGGAAACTTTGCCTTTATATTTAACCATTTTAGAGAATTTCTAGGAAACAGTTCGCTTTTAAGGCTCAGCCTGTTTTGCTGCAACTCATTTTGTTTATATTGTGCTTTTGTCTTGGAATGACAGATTTGTTTTAGCTTTATCAATTATTGCTTTTTGACTAAAAGGAATAATTGATAAAATACTTAACATGTAGTAAATTAATGAAATGTATTTAACATGTAATTTCAAATTTACGTGTTAAGCACATTTCAATTTTCACTTTAAACTTTCCTGGACTTCACATTACATTTTATTAATAATGAATGTTAGATTTTTTCATAAATAAATAAGTATCAATCGTGAACCGATTATATGTATAATTTATTTTTTAAAATTTCCTCACTATTTGTGATAATAATTTAGTGTTTGGGGATCAAGATTTTTAAATAATTCAGTTAAAGAAAGAATATGAAAAGAGATGATGCAATTGAGATAATGCATTTAAATAAGCAGTTGAAAAGTGACATTATTTCTCTTTTTTATTTAAAATTTAATAACTAAATAAGAGCCAATAAATTAATATTAATAATATGGTGTTAATGTTAGAAAAAAGAATGTAGAATATTTGTGGACTGCATAACGGACTAAGACACTTGCCAAGCATTTTAACGTCCACCGAATAATTGCTTTTCGAGAAGACGCTATCATAAATAATGGACCCTATTCATGTGTCACAAGGGAGAAAATCTAGAAAAATCCCAAGCACCCACTTCGACAAATGTGCATCTAGAACGAAGAAACGGAACGATTGTGTCTCATTGTTCAACAGTGGCTGGAATAGAACCCAGGACCTTTTGGTTAGGGTGAGTCAGACATGGAAAACCCTGTCCTTTATAAAATGTAATTAAAATAAAATAATTATCAAATTTAGGTATTGTTATGGTATTCATTAAACTTGCCAGACCAAAATAATTACACAATGTACATGCGAAATTTACAGGACTAAAAGAAGTTTCTATTCAAGTGATTAACTCATTCATATAAAATAGATGGTTGTTGTGACATTTGTAATGCATACACATAAAGAAATAGTACAGCAGATTTCGCTTATACCAAGTAATTGTTGCCTAGTGAAACATTATTGTGAAGGCTCTCTTGTAAGGAAGAGAACTATTTACCAGCACATTTCTGGCTTTGATATAAGTAGAATTGTTACCTGCTGGACTTCAGTTTTATTTTTTGCAGTTTCGCTAGTTACGAACAACTATAGCAATCGCAGAATATGAAACCCAAGTGATCGGAACTGTCAAATGGAATTCGATTCTGGATTTTAGCAGCTCGCATCATAGACATGCCAGAAGCCTGAGTCAAGAAATGAGGTCATTTACTAGAAAAGAAGTGTCGGGAGGAATGATTCTATGACATTTGTAGTAGCATGGATTATCAATTCGGCTACTGTGGTTTCATTTACATTTGACGCTACATCATAGATAGAAGCATTTAAGTAGAGGGATCAATGATGAATATGACTCAATTAGGGCATGATATCTTTTTCAATCAAATATGCGGTCAATGAACAGCATTATGAGGGTAGTATCTCTATTTGATGACATTGAAAAGAATGTACATTCCCAACGTGCATTCTACATTGTCATACTAAAATACCTCTAGGAATGATGATATTGAAAGCCATTGGATCTTGTCTTGGTCACATTGATGACACTTTGGTTAGAGATCCTTAAATTTTTATTGTTTTAAGTCTCATAGCCTTACACCTTATACACCCCTTGTGAAACACAAAACGTTTCTGATGTGGACAAAGCACTATCGCACATTGCCAGTATTGTTGGGACTTTCCTTGACAAAGAAAGTATGTGGTTGCTGCCTTAGAAACAAGGCATTTTAGATCTTTTATCAATAGAAAACATACGATTAATAGAATTATCGAACGACTGGCACGCCACCTTACACCAGTCAGTATAGTCTGTGAACTATGGCATCGTATGTAAGCTGAAAAGGCAGCTATAGCTGTGCTATCCAATTTCTGTTTTACATTCAATGCCTAAGCATATAAGTGGTTGTTATTGCTCATAGTATTGGTTATTCTACCTATCTATTTCTGAAGATAGATGCTTCCAAACTACTCGAGAGTTTAATTTATTATTTCTAGTATAATGTTTTCTAATAAAATTATTTTATTAATTATATTACTTTCTAGTCCAGTAATTACATTGGAAAATAATGTATATAGAATTTTTCTAAAATAGAAAGTAAATAAAAATAATTTAATTTTCTTCATTTAGTTTACGAATTGTGTTTAGATGAAATAATAATTTCTTATTAGTGTTTCAATAAAAATTACAGTCAAATGAAAAGATATCATTTTTCATTAGATCCCTGGAAAAGTAAAAATTGCAACCAAACAATATAAATAAATTAAAAATTAAGGAAAGAAAAAAAATTCGATTTTTTTTCATAAAGTTAAGCTACAACCTAACTATTGAGATTTATATATATATATATATATATATATATATATAATACTTTTTTACACACTTGTGATTTCTACAGTAAAATTTAACTTCTAATTTATTTTGTCCTTTTCTGTTAAAGGCAGTTGTAAAAATTATTATTTTTAAAATACCAGCATCCTCTTACTGCTTTAGTTATTAAACATATTCAATATTAATGAAATAAAGTATTAGTTTCATTTTTCTAGTGCAAACTTTCGTTTCTTTTCCAATTTAATATTTTTGTCATATATAATATTTTTATCAAATCCTCTATCAGTTTAGTTTTCTATTTAAGCTGAACAAACAGTTTAGTTTAGTTATAAAGAGAAGATTTTTTCAAAAAAAATCTTCTCTTTTATAGGTTTAGGAAAAAATAAATTTTTGCACCTAGAAATTTTTTTAAAAAAGTCTCATAGTAAAGTAATAGCTATTTATAATTCCTTTTTTTTCCATGTATACGTCTAAAACTGGTTTTAAGCTCGAAAAATAAAAGCTTAAGCGTTTTGTTGAAGAGATCTTATTGGAATCAACAACAATCATTGTTAAGAGCATTCTAATAAACTATTCGTTTATGCTAGCCAAATATTCTAAAATAATAATCTTTAACGATAAATACACACAAAATATTCATATGTATGTAATGACCATAAAAAATCATTTATTTGTGAGGTATAATAAACCTTTTTAAAAAGCCTTTGAACTGATCTTACGAAAGGAAAAAAAGATATAAATTCTAAATTATATACATCGGAGTCAGAAATAACCAGTTGAATGGGGAAAAAAAGAATCCCGTGTTTATTCTGATCTGGGAGAATAAGGTATTTTAATGTCTCTAACCCTTAAAATGCTATCATCGAAGATACTCGTTGTGAAGAAATGAAGTGTGATTTTATGTAGCCATTAGCTTATCAATTTGAAGTGCTTGCAGTGTTTTGCTTAATTTAACATAATTTTGTTTCTCAAGTGAATTAAAAAACTGGCTTTGAGTATTGATTTATGTTCAAATCTAATCGATAAAAGTAAATAAAATGAGACTGCTGAAAGGTGAAAGGAACGAGGAAGTATTCAATGAGCTTTTTATAGAGCACTTAGTCATTTAATCTTGAGCTTATTCTGATAATGGTGCTAAATTGAAAATTAAATGAGGCACAAAAAGTATATATTTACATTAAATCACCGTTCTTTTTGGGTTTCGCTATTGATTAAATAGTTACAATGTTTGTGATCAAATTTTTGAAAGATTTATGAACTTTTTGAATGGTTTGAATCGAATTGAATTTCATTTTTTAAGTGATTCTATGAGAGTTATTTTTATTTATTTTTGATTGTGCTAATGTAATTATTAGATTATCTACCAAGAACAAAGATTTCTACACACCTTACTAAGATAATAATGAAAACAAATATGAGTAATTATACATAGTATATGGAAATATTGTGAAGAAATGAAGCTAAATCACTGAAAATACAGTGGTATGCAGAAAAATTGGGATTTTTCAAATTCTAAGTTCACTAGAAGTAAAAATAAATTAATTTAATGAAATTTAATTTTGCTATAGTTAGACGCAACTGCTTTCAGTTCTAAATTCACAATGTCGATTGTGTATAGAGATTGAAGTTCAGTTAGCTTGAATAAAATTAAAATTCAATCTTCCGAATCCTGAATCTTTATTGATATTCATGAAAATTGAAATTTTATGAATTTGAGCACCTTATTTTGGTTTATTTTTTTAAATATAAATTCGCTATAAGAGTGCAATTATTAAATTATTTTCAATTTTGAATTTCAAAGAGGATAGAATAAGTTAACGAAGAAAAACAATTTCTCAATCAATTCAATATAATAATATGATTTTAATAAATTAATCAAATTTATATTTAATTTCCAATGATTTATTTTCCATATCCAACATATATTATAATTCCTGTGGTCTGATGTACGTATTAACAACAATAAATGAAAGAGATTATTTTGAAAAATTCCTTTCTTATATTTTTCATGATAACATAGCAAACAAAAACAATTCCAAAAAACTCATCGCAAAGTGGGTTAAACTATATTATTTTTTATTTATAATGGTATTTTATTAATTACTGGCGTCGGTACGTCATTGTATTCGTGGAACAAGTGATCAATCATATGCACATATTACTGTAAAATGGGATTTGAAATTCTGATAACAGCAATTATTTTCCACTTTATCAGGCATGTAAATCCGATATGCAATTTTTTATTGCTTAGAATTAAACTTAAATGATATTGTTGACGTGCCTGGAGTTTAAAAACATTTTAAGTATTCAAATTAAAATTACATTTTATTCCAGTCACGCCTTAAAGTTTTTTGAAAGCATCTTCAAATAGCTTCTAAAAGAAAAGTTGTTTGAAGCGTAGGAGATGAGTGTTTGGAAGGGATATTTTTCCTTTTCTTTTAAATTATGAATATTTGTTATGTTTTATGGCTGGTAGAGATACGAGTTTTATGACTTTTGATAGATTATTATTTTTGGAAAGGAAAGAGCTTATGTAGAAATAGTTAATCCCTTTCCTTTCCTGTACAATACACTAATATCGCATTATACAGTTATCCAAAACAGTGGAAGAGCAACACTGAAAACGATGACTTTTATTTATGATTCTAGGATTCTAGTAAATAAGGTCTAAATTAAATACATAACTACCAGTTTTTCTACAAGATTGTTGTTTATAATCTCAAAGGTGAGTACACACACACACACACACACACACACACACACACACACA
>JAPDSC010003675.1:0-10629 GCA_026290005.1 Latrodectus geometricus | reverse complement strand
TATATATATATATATATATATATATATATATATATATATATATGTATTGGATTTTTTTCACTCTTAAAGGAAAGCACGCACATAAATAATAGTATCAATATAATTTATATTCATTTTTTCCGTATTTAAATCATCATCAAAATTCTATTTCCTGAAAAAAATATTTGAAAATCAGAAACTTTTCAAAAGATTAGTTTTGAAACGTAAATAATGTAAAGATTTGCTTTGATTCTTTTTATGTAAATTCGAGAAAAAATTCTTTTGCAATCAAAACGATTACATATTTTCAAAGTACATTATTCAAATCTTTTTTCTGAAACGTTTCATTTGCATTTTTGTTATTATTTTGCTTTAAACATACACTTCTTTTTCCAAAACATTAACGAATTTTTATGAGCAAATTGTTAAAAGTAGTAAAGATAAAAAAAAATTCTAACCAGATTTATCGCGAATCAATTTTTACAATAAAGAATGAAAGAAAAGATGGACACTTAGAATAAATTGAATGTGTTCCGACAGACTCTTTGCAAGAACAATCCTTTTCAAATATATTCAAATTGGACTCTTCATTAATTGTATGCACAATAAAAAATTTTTTTCGTTCTTAGTAACTTAGTGAGATTAAAAGGAACAGGAAACATTGTATTTTTCTTCTGAATAAATTATTTTGTTAAATAAATTCGTTTCTTTATTTTTATGTCATTTCTATTTTGTTTTTGAAAAGATTGTAGCGAAAGAAAGAAATATGTCGACAATTGTAGGCGCACATAATTAAAAACTAACATGAGGAAATGGTTCTAATCCTGGTGTTTTTGTCTTTTTTTTCTTTTTTTTAAAAATAATTATAAAAAATACCTTGCAACGAAATCAGTTGGCGTAGAAAATCTTTTAATAATACAAACGAAATGTTTCTTTAAATTATTTTACTTTTGGAAAGACAAATTATAAAAGCTCGGTAGTAAGAATTAAAAAGAATTAGTTTTTTACACATTAATATTTTCGTAATTGCTATGATATATTTACATTTTTATTCTTTAGTCTGATAAAACTGTTAGAATTAAACGAACCTTTCTAAAAATCTTACCATTTTTAATTGCTAATTGCTATACTTATAAAAATATACTTAACAGATAAATTACAATGAAAAAAATGGAAATTATTAATTTATATTTTTTAGGAAATTTTTATTCACGTTAAAAATAAATCTGATTTATTCATGATTTTAAAATTATAAACCTTCTGACTTATTAATATTCTTTTAATTAGATTTTATTCTTTATCAATGCATATTTAAGTGATCAACAAACTTTGAATATATGTGAACATGATTACATATTAATTTCACTCTTAAAAAAAATTTAATCTTGAAAAATGTTGTTAATAATAAAATAGCTCTTATGTTATTCATTGAGATAAGTTTCATGTGTCTCTTAATGCTTGCCCCCACCCCCTTTTTTATTTTGTATTATATTTATGAGTTTTTCATCATATATAAGCAGATTTATATAAATCTAATGCTTGAAGACCATTTCAGAATTATGTTTCCGAAATAATATTTCTTGCATATAAATATTAATAATTTGAATCTTTACTTTTGTTTAGAAATCTATAGAGTTGTTTCCTTTTTAATCATTGCACTATAATTTTACGTATTATTTAAATTAAATATATTAAAAAAAACGAAGAAAGTTTCTTCTTTTCGAAAAGTTTTTTTTCTTTTTCTAGAAAAAAAACTTTTTTTTTTGATAAGTTAATGAAAAAAATCTTTTTTAAGTAAATAGCATTTTTTTTTAAGAAAAAAGTGTTTTTATCCGTAAATTCTTATTAAAGAATTGTTTATTTAAAAATTAAAAAAAAATAATATTTTTAGTTTTTAAATAAAGAAAACATATACTTTCATAAGAAATGATTTTTTTCATTATATAAAAATTTTTTTCTCATAAATTTGAATCGTCACATTAAGTCTGTAAAAACTTTCACATATAATATTTTAATATTATCTTTTACAACAACTTGTAGAATCCGTATATTGTATGTACCATGCGAAATATTTTCTTCAATGCTATTTTAATTTGGCATAAAAGATTAAAAAGATTTTTTTTTAATTTCCAAGGAAAAATTTTAAAGCAATTTGTGTTAAATTTTAAAGAAATGAAATCTTAAAATTAATGACTTAACCATCAGTTTCTTAAAAATATTTTGATATTTTCATAATTTGATTAGTAGGAAGAAAATATTGACGTACAAGTGGACAAAAAAACTAATTATTAGTGTTACCTTTTTTAAATGGAGACCTACATTTTTGCTTTAGTTTTTCACTGATACCCTCTCAATACTTCTACCATATATAATCATTTTCGGTTGTCATGTACAATTTTATATTTATCATCAACTTCTCAGTATTTTCACATACAATTTCAAATAACTGTAAACATTTTATATTTTAATTTACTTAAGGCTGTATGTTTATGGGATAAAAATTCGGCATTTTCACTATCAAAAATACAAATGTGACAAGTTGCAGTTGAAATCGGCATATAAAGCTCATCTGTGACTAAACGAAGGCAAGAGGTGTTTCCAAACGCCCATGCTTAAAATTGTTAAGGTTCACTGTTTCATTTATTTCCAATGCTTACATATTTATTTTTAGCTTCTAAATAGTTGATTATAGTTTATTTTATTTTAAATAAATAAAGGCTATATGTTTAATCAACTATAATAGAAATTATTGTCTATTTTAAATTCTATTACAGTTCTCAAAAATGCCTTTCTTTTATTTTTTATAAAATTATAAATATTTTTTTTTAAGAAAGAAGCGAATTTTTTCTTTTCTTATCCAGATAAGATTCCTTTTTACTAATCTTACAGAAGAGATCAAGTAAAAAAATTATTTTTTATTTCTTAAAGAATTTTTTTATAAAAAACCTCATTCTGCGGATTATTTATCTAAAAAACGTATTTATACTTAATTTTTTTAAAAAAGCTTAAATTTTTATATTATATAAATTTTTTCTTAAACTAAATCCAGAAGGAAGGACTGTCGTGTTGTTCCTGAAAGTAGGACTACCATGTAGTTCTGTAACTTCCGAAAGAAGGACTGACGTGCTGTTCCCGAAAGAAGGACAACAATATAGTTCTGAAATTTCCGAAAGTAAGACTACCGCGATGTTCTTGAAAATAGGACAACCATGCAGTTCTGTAATTCCTGAAGTAAGACTATCATGCTGTTCCCGAAAGAAGGATTACCATGTAGCTCTGTAATTCATGAAAGTAGAACTACCGTATTGTTTCCAAAAGCAGGACTACCATGTATTTCTGTAATTTCCGAAAGAAGGACTATCTTGTAGTTCTGTAACTACCAAAAAAAGGATTGCCATGTTGTTTCCGATGGAAGGACTACCATGCACTTCTGTAACTCCCGAAAGAAGGACTGCTGTTCTGTTCCCAAAAGTAGGATTACCATGTAGTTCTGTAATTTTTGAAAGTAAGACTACCACGTTGTTCCCGAAAATAGGAGTGCCATGTAGTTCTGTAATTCCCAAAAGTAAGACTACCGTGCTGTTCCCGATAGAAGGACTACCATGTACTTCTGCAACTACCGAAAGAAGGACTGCCATTCTGTTCCCGAAAGCAGGACTACCATGTAGCTCTGTAATTTCCGAAAGAAGGACTACCGTGGCATCCCACATACACTAAGATAAATTAAAAGTGGTACCGCAGGAATTTAATTTTTGAAGAGTTTTATTCAATGTAAAATGGTGTTTCATGTACTAAAATCGGATAGAAATGAAAGCGAAATTCAAAAATAAATTATAGAAGTTAAATGTTGGAAATACATTTAACCGAACGTATTAATTACATTTGCTCCCTAAAAAAAGCTATATGTATATAAAATTTATTGTTTGTTGTAAAAAGCATCCTAAAAACATGATATTTATTTGAACATAAAATTTTTTTGCTAATAAATGTGATACATCACAAGCTGTATCCAAAACATGTTTTTTCAATATACAAAATAAAAACCTTTACACATTTCAAGTTAAATAAAAATCGTAATCGAAATTTGTCTATTACATAATTCATTGCTGTACAATTTCTTTCTCTGGGAATATAATTTCAGCATCTTTAAATCCTTATGTTATTGATGATATTTTCAAAATCTTTCTCGTACTTCCAACTTCTTTTGAAATTTATAGTACAATATTTCAATTTTTTAAAATATACGTGAAACGTTTTAATGGCAAAAAAAACCCGGATCGGTATTTAACTTTTAAATAAGGAGCCAGTGTTTCCTATTAAAATTACAATTTCTTTTTCTGAGTGAGTAATAATTAATAATTCATAAGATTAATTAATCTAAAATTAATTAAATATAGGTATTTTGTTCAGGTAATTGAGAAACTATACTTTTAAAGTAATAATTATAAATTTGTAGAAAGAGTTACAATAACTATAATCAAAGATTAATTAACACCAGATATTTTGCTCAGGTAATAGAAAAACAATATTTTGTAGGTAGTATTTAATATTTACCAGGATTAGTTAAAATAATTATTAAGTTAATGATTAATTAACCGAAGGTATTCTTTCAGTAAATAAATAAAACGATATTTCTAAGGTAGTATTTCATAATTCCCACGGAGAGTTACAATAATTATTTAATCCAAGATTAATTGACCCAAGGTATTTAGTTGAGGTAACAGAAAAAAACTATATTTCGTAGAGAATTAATACTAAAGAATAGTTTAAATAATTAATTTAAGATTTTGTTCTGATAATACGAAAAAAAATGTAAATTCCTAGATAAAAATTTATTATTTTCAAGATTATATGTATAGAGAGAGAATAAAAAAATTCAATTAATACAAAATATGAATTTATGAAAAATACATAAATTTGTATGAAAAATTATAAAATTTATATGATTTTTTATTATTAATGAATGAATTTTTAGTTTATGAGCGAATGAATCATCATAAATTAATTTTTTCTGAGTTAAAAAAATTATAGAAACTAAAACTTAATTGGAAACGAAAGAGATTTGGTGAATATTGGGAAAAGACAATATTATCTTTTCCTATAAATTTAAAAACAATTAAAAACGAAAATGATAATAATTTGAAGTTGATTAAAAATCGTTATAATTGAAAATAAAGGGAAATTATGGGGGAAATAAGAAAAAGTTTTGTTTCTTGTGTAACTCAACAACTGTTTTCGTTTATGTGGATTAATTTGAAGAACAAAAGCATGTTCAAAACCACTACAAATACCAAAATCACTGGTAGGATTCGAACCCTCGAACTACTGAACCAAAGACCAGAACACTAATCATTCACAACTCCGACATATAGAAACACGTAAATCCATATGAGATGCACTACACTTTAACAAATATTTTCCCTCAACGTATACCTTTTAAATATTTTACAGAAAAAGGTGTTTTGTAAATTATTTCCTCAAATTTCATATTCATTGTAAATTAATCTCAACAGCAACTACTTACTTTTAAACAGCTAAAAAATTTCAATTTCCGATCTAAATCATTATAAGAAATCATATTAAAATATTTTCAATAACTTAGTAGGAAATTTTGATTTCATTTTAAACAATTAAAATAGACTATTATTTTTTGATACTTTATTTTTAAAAAGAAATATAATTGCAAATTACAAGAATCACAGCTCAGTTTTATTATACAAATCTTCTATTGTATTCTTAATACCATATAAACTCACACAATCCTAAATATTTTAATTTAAAAAATCGGAAAACCAAGCATCATTTGGAACTTTCCCGTATTTTTGTTTTTGAAAATTATCATTTTACGCAATTCTTAAAGATAATTTTTTAGATTCAAAGTTGCATAACAAAAAGACACAAAAATATTAAAAAAGAATAATTTCATCTCTTTTTCTATTTTGAAACAATTTTCTCTGTTAGATACGATATTTTTACTTAAATTCTACGTAAAGTATTTTAATATAATTCTAAGCTGTTGAAATAGAAAAATAATCATTTAATTGTTTTGTTATTGCAGTTATTCATATTATTCAACTATTTCACAATTTGAAAATATATAATTGAAATTGAATTGTTTTGATTTCCTATTTAATTTTCTCCTATTACTCTTTTATTCGCTTCCCATACAATAATGTTGAAAGAACGTTTTTATTGTATATTTTTAAAGACCATTTCCTCATAACGGAAACAAAATTTAAATTTTCCAGAGAAAATACGAATTGGTTGACATTTTATTTCTTGTAATTGGAAATAAAGTTTTCCTTCTGCTATGTTCTCACCATCAAATCAGAGATAAAATTATTCGAAATGATATTTTTCGGATAATAACCCTTAAAAATTATTTTATCATAACAGGAACCTAATTTTAAAATAAAAGGAAATATATAACGTCATGCATTTATTATGATCGTCTATTATTTTAATTTCGTATGAGCTTACATCTGCGATATACTTAAGTATTTTTGTAACATATTATACTAAATTATTGCGATTTTGTTAGACTCTCCACAAATTTCTGCTGATTACAGTTACCAATTACAATAATCACCTCATGAATTTGAACTACGATTAAGAGACGAGGTCGACACTTAAACTGGCACCCTCTTATTGCGTCCCATTAGAGAAGAGACATCAAAATTTTAGGGATTAATATCATGAATAAGTTATTTAGCTGTCATGCAGTGAATACGTAAGTTGTTGAAGGATTTTTTAATGTTCTTCCCCAATTGTTGTCTTCAGAGAGGGATTTTTATTGACAGTGTGTCAATTTCAAGCATCACAAAGGAGGAAACCTGTAAAACTCCCGAACTCTTATTCCAACAGGTGTGCAATCAAAAGCAGAAAAACGCTACCTTTTCCCTATTAGCTTACATGCTACCTTTGTAGCTATTAAGTTTTAAATAAGGATATCTTTCACAGTCTTACCACTAAACTCCATCAAGAAAAGTGGGGTCACATATGCCTATCTTCATTGGACGTCTTCGACAGGTTCGAATATCAAACCCGCAACTTCTATTCATATCCGAGAGAATCTGGCAATATTTAAACCTGTAAACCTCTTTTTTTAATTATATCAGAAACTTTGTTAACAAAGAATGATAACATACTTTCAATACTTAATGTTTTCATTATTTATCCTAATAATTTTATTTTCTGTGTTATATATATATATACATGCATGTATACATACATACATACATACATATATATATATATATATATATATATATATATATATATATGTGTGTGTGTGTGTGTTTGTGTGTGTGTATGTATATACAGGTTGTAACAATTTTTTCTCGACAAATGTTAACATTTCAATAACAAAGTCTAATATTTTAAAAAGTTATTGATTTAAAAGATTGTTCATACACCGTAGATTAAAATTTGAATTATTCCACGTTTATCAAACAAATTTTATCTTTGACTATCATATTAAGTATTTAATCAAATGTCAAATTAAAACAAAATATTTTTTTTTCTGTAATATATTTATAAGGGAATAATTTTTTTAAAAAAATATTCTTAAATTTTATAGATAGCAAGTAAGTTTGTGTTTTCTAAATTTTTAGCCCAAAAATACAAAAAACTGCTATTTGCAAAAATATAAATTTAATTTAGTCAATACAAAATTAAGTATGAAAATTCTCAAAAATAAAAAGCATAGGTTCCAGTGAAAAATGTCTACTTGTCATTTTGTTTTAACAAAAATATCTTTATAAAAACAATTTTTTTAATAAAATTTAGTCATAAATATATGGGAATTATAAAATCAAAAAATAACTCTTTTAAGGATGATCCTCAAAATTAGAAATTATATTTAAATCATTTTATTGAATCTAAATACATAAATATCTGAATATATCATTTAATAATTATAAGATAATTACCGGTTATTTTATTTATTCCTTGAAAGCAGTAATGATTATTTAAGTTAAGCGAGTATCAATAGGAAAGCGTAAAATAAGAAGGTAAGCAATATATCGAACAGGACAAATAAACTCTAATTAATATGAGAACAATGCACATCCAGAATCTATTCGCTGGTTGCTAGGCACGCTCAAAGGGAAAGGGGAATGGGATTACGATTATGATACGTAACATCGATTGATTAAATCTGTTGGGTTATTTGTCAATGCCACGAATTCCGCTTTACAATATATGTACTGCATTAATGGTAATTCATATCGTTCTCTATATTGCTTGCGACTGACAAAGTTGCAGTTAACATCAGTCATTTAAATTGATCTTTTATATCAATCAATCAATCAAAATTAAAAGTTTTTTACGTCATAACGCATTATTTATCATAATATGATATCTGTTTAATTTATATTGAATAGTATTTTAAATTTTATTGGAATAAAATATTTTAATTTTAATATACATGCTTTATAATGATAATTGTAGATGAATGTACGAATTTTATATTTTGTATAAGGTAAAATATATAATAACTATAATACTATTATAATAAAAATAATATAAAATATAATAATAATAATATAATAAATATAATAAAAAACATAAAATAGAAATAAAAAATAATAATAAATATAAAATAAATATAATAATAAAAACAGTAATAAAAATATAAAAATAATAATAAAAATATAACTATAATAATAAAAATAATACTAACTAATCAGATATTTTGTAAAATTCAAAGCTATTTTCTTGAGTTATTATGAATATCTCCTTATAAAATAATAATCAAAAAACGTCGCATTCATTATTCACTAACTGAATTCTACAATTTAGATTTCTAAAATGATAATCTATTTATTTTTATTTACAATTAATTATGATTTCTTAGATTATGATGGCTTGATTTTAATTTTTTAATTATAATAAATTAATATTATTTTTATAATAAAAATTATTACTTTTTAATTATAAAAATAGTATAAATTCATTAACACTTAAAAATTAGCTGAAAAAAGGTAATGTAATTGATTTTTTATTTTACAAAATTACAATCAAATGTTAAAATTTTAGCTAAATGAACATTAACTAGAATACATTTATTTATATTTTAGCTTTAACCACGTTTGCTGAGATGGGATTTCAATTTAAAAAGAAGTTTGTTGATAAATTTAATAAAATAAATGCGAATATCACGGGAAATTAAATAAATTATCTTTTAATTTTTTTATTATATTTTAATGTAAAATTAATTCACAGGATCATTATACCACAATCTCAAGCTATTTGATGACTTTACAAATGGAGAATATTCATCAGTTTCCATGAGAATAAGCAAATAATTAATTCCTAATTTCACAATAATATTGTGCCCTTCACACCAAAAGCGTAAATAAATAAAAAAGTTTAGCATATTACATAATCGTAATTGCTCTTTTAAATATTCGTCTGGAAAATAAATTCAAATTCTATTGTATTTTTTTAAATTTTTAATCAATTACTTTATTTCTTAAAAAATGAAAAAAAAAAAAAACTTCAAAATTAGAAACTTTAACTTTTATTTAGAGAAACTTATTAGGCTATATTAACTTACGATAACGAATAAATAAATAAATATGAAAATTCTATTTTTCAATACGTCTTCATAGGAAATCTAATTAATATATTTTAAGTGTAAATTTCATTTTCTTGTAAAATTAATTTATAATTTCAAGACACAATAAAAATAACATACAAATAACAAAACTGATATTTCATCATTTTTAAATAAATTAATTAACATTTTTAGTTTAAAATAAAATTAAATTATAACACTAGCATATTACACAACATCTTCTTTAATAGAATTTATGTTGCAGTAAAATAAAAATTCAAGATTAAAGACAGAAAATTGCAAATAAAATCCTTATTTAATACAGAACAATTTAAATTAATCTCATTAATAGCATTTACTTCATTAAGTAAATATTCCAATTTTTAGGCACGCGCTTTTTTTGATATTTATATTCCTATTATTTAATTATAAGTAGCATAATTATGTCTTTTTTTGTTAACTTTTGGTGTTAATAGTGTTAATGAAAGAGAGGAAAAACTAAATTCTTCTAATTAAGTGTCCTTTTAGCTTTTCGCTCTGGTTTTTTATTCTGACATCTAAGGATTTTCTGCTGAAATAAAACCAGAAGTTGAACTCAAAATAAATCGAATTAATTGAAGACTGAATTCAGTTTCAAAAACTGCTAAGATATCTATCTCACATTTTCTGATGTTTGCTTTGGGATATTAAATTAGCCGAAGAAAAAAAAAATAAGCACGAATATTGAATTTAGAAGATTTTACTATCCCCACTATATCTTGAAAGAATGTTTTTCTTCTATGAAAATGATAACTAATCTAATTGCAACCGTAACTGCCACGCGATATTTGCGTTGGAGAAATAGGATATTTGCCTCTGAAAATTGAATGAAAATAGGCAGTCGCATTTGGTGCAACTGTCAAAATAAGTTCACTTTCAGAAAACATTTGAATATTTTCCCGAAAATTAATTGACTGGTGGATAGTAAGCGAATCGCTCAAACTCAATTTGCAGTCCATTGTTGTTTCAAACTATATGCAAATGGAACTAGAAATATGCCATAATTTTATGAATTATATTTTTGGAACAGGCGTGCTTTTTTCCATTTAAAT
>JAPDSC010003666.1:97448-121385 GCA_026290005.1 Latrodectus geometricus | reverse complement strand
ATTATATATTTTTACTAATTAGCATTACTATATATGATATATCAATTATTTCAGATAGTAGACATAATAAAAGCTGAAATTGTCTGTATTTAGAATATCTAAATTATAGGAAATGTTAATATGCATTCATGCCTGTTTCCGGGTTTGTGCGGCACTAGACAACATAATATGCATAGCTAATTCTAGAACTGCCAGCAGCTTTTTTGTATAGAACTACAGAAATTTGTATCGAGATCGATCAAGTGGAGTAGCTTCTCCATTAGGTAAATCAACAGACCCTAAAAAAAACTTCTCTGTCTCTTCATTGTATGTAGAGATTGTCATAAAGCAGCCTTGGTGGAAGAAACTTTTTCAAGTCCTAAATTTTTGATAAGTTAAAAAAAAATGATTCATGAAAATGCATTATTATAATGCATGTTTGTTTAATGTATCATTTTATTTTTGATGATATTTTAATAACTTGAGGAAAATATTTTTTTGCAGTTTCTTATTTCGATATGGCAAATACATTTTATCCATTCTTCACATTTGCTTGATCGTAAGTATTTCTTTATTAATTTTAATAAAACCAATCAGAATATTATGTAATGTTATTTTCTTTACATTGCCATAGTAATTGACAACGTAAAAATAATTATTTATAATTATTATTAAATATGTATTGCCATAGTTTCTCTGTGCATATTTACATCTCATTTTCACAGAATTAAATCCCATTGCAAACCAGGTTCTTGGATTGAGTTTTCATCTGCATTTTTGTTATAAAATCTTACAAAATTCTTAGAGAATTTTTTCTAAGGTTTCTATATCAGCAATTAACATGAAAAATAATATTTAATAATTTATTTTCTATTTATACTATAATGATATCAATTACACTATTAAAAAAATAACGTATGTTTCGCTACCATGACGCAGTTTTCCTACTGAATTTTCTTTTCGGAATATTGACCATTTTTATTTGTCTAAAGTTATATATATTTTCTATTTCAATTTTTAACTTTACTGGCTAAACTAAAACTTGAGCCAAAAGCAAATAAATACGCTTGAAATAGTTTATTGATAGTGCTAGTTTGAACAATGTTGCTAATTAAATCATTAAACATTAAATAAAATATATTTATCGAACTGATTCCAATAGACTTACAGCTTTAACTATCACTGTCTATGCCTATCTACAGCAAAAAACTAGAGCATTATAAAAATATTCAAACTGTGCATATAATATAACTTACTTTTACTTACCAACTTGTGTTGCATAATAGATTAAGTAATATTCAATTCTTTTCTGCAGAATTTCTCATTTCTTTGTAAATGCAGAAAATAAGCAGTATGAGTGTTAAATATCCCCTAAAAAGACGAACTTCACTAAATCTCCACTTTTTTAACTCATTTTTTTACCACATTTAAACGTTCTAATCGATCCTAAAAAAGATCTTTTCAATTGGTTTTCCCTTCCATCTCTTCTTGGTGAGACTCTTAGCTTCAGTCTGCCGTTAATTTCTCTACGGGCCCAGCTACTTTATAATGCATTGCTTAGGACTTGAGAAAAAAAAAGAAAAGGACTTGCAAATCGTCATTTAAAAGCTCTCATTAAAAATTTTTCTGTCATCCAATTATCTAAAAATTTTAGGAATGGCTATAAACTTGGTAATTGTTAAAAATTATCCGTTAAAAATACCTCAAAGAATATCATGTATTATTTTCATTTATTAACGCAATAGTATTGAGATTTTTTTAAATATTCTAGTATAGTTAGAGAAACTTGGAAATTCCCAAATCAAATAACTAAAACTGAATATACGCATCGTCAAGAATTTGTTTGAAGATTGTCTCGATCCAAAGAGTTACGATAAAAAGTACCGTTTATAATGCTGAAAACGAAAGAAATATTGCCAAGCCTTCATGTACACGAACGGATTAATTTAGCTCGAGATCATATTGGGGATCTTTCGATCACAGCGTCTCAGTACTTAGCATCAGCCATATAATACAAATAGCCAGCCTTACCTTTATATAATTTCATTATCGTTGACTCCCTGTGGATAAATTCAAGAAGAGATGACATTTCAATATTTTCATGGACGAAGCTACAAGTACTATTTAGCTTAACTTTTATAAGATAATGACCCTATTCACGATCCAGCCAATATTATTGAATATGGGACAGGTGAAATTCCTCATTTAGTTTCCAACTGTGGCATTAGAAAAAATCTCAAGAAACCAAAAAGTACCTTGAGTCACTAAATAATGCAAACTATTCAAGAAGTTTTCTTCGTATACTAGGGGGTCCAGGGTATCATTGTCTTAAGTACAAATTGCTTAAAATCATAGTTAAGGTAGGAGCTTCAGGGCTTTTTATTAATTATTCAAAGGCATCCTGTAGGATTATGTGGGACATCCAAATATCCACCAGCTGCCGAAACACTTGACAGCCATTCAAACCAAGGCTAATAGCTAGCAGATCCCCTCGATAATATTTTGTTACAGCTCTGATATTAAATTATATTCAAAACAATTGGGAACCAGTTTTAGAAGAATATTTTAAACGTGCGTTTGATGTCAAATTTATTGAAAAAAAAAATTATTTCCTGGTGGAGCAGTTTTTTCCCTATTTTTATCAATTTACCTTTTATTTAATATTTTCAATCAGATACATTTCATATACGCTGGTTACCAAAATTAAGAAAAAAATCACAGAAATATAGATAAGTCTCCCAAAAATAAGCCAATCTCAATGAAATTTGAATATGTTAGTAAGAAAAAGGAGTTGAACAATATGCAAAATAGTGGCTCTTATGTCGGCATACGTCATTTTGAAGGAGCCTAAAAATGGATGCCTCAGAATAAGGCAGGGATTGTCGCTGCCTGAGTTTAGAAAACTGGTATATCAAAATTGTAACAATGACCTTCAACTGTTGTCAACAAAGGCATCATGACCGAACAATTTCGATGGTGATCTATTGGGAGATTAGAGGTTGAACAAAGTCAGATCGAAATGGGTAAATGGCGGAATGTAAGTCTGTCTTTGATTTATAGACTGGCAATAATTTCAAACCACAGATTCACCATCCAGGAGGTTCATCCCAAAATAGGCATACGCTACCACGAGTGCTGATGGTCGATATTTGTCATTATGCTAACGAAGAATAGAGCTGCAACTCCGATTGAACTCAGATGTTCCCTTGCTTCAACCTTCGGATGGTTGGTATCCAGATCAACTGTGCGTCAAAGAGTTCATGAACGTAGTTTTTATGCGAGGTGACCAGTCATTTGCATCTCACTCACCTCAAGCCATAGGCGGAAACGTTTTCAGTGGGAACGTCAACATGTCCACTGGACGCATGATCAATAGTGAGGTGTTCTCTTTACTTATGATTCCAGATTTAGCCTCGAAAGCTATAGTAGACATATTTTCATTTGGAGAGAATGGAATTGGTTTCTAACCATCAAACATTCGTGAAAGAGATGCATACGGATAGTCAGCGTTTGTGTTTAAGGTGGTATCACTTTGGGTGAAAGCATAGACCTCCATGTCTTTTCCCGTGTAAATGTTAATGCTCCCACTTTAAGAGGGGAAATCCTGAATGCTTATGTAAGCCCATATCCCGGGGGAATCGATGATGCTTTTGTGCTACAGTATGATAATGCGAGGCCACAGAGGGCTCACATTGTGGAATCTTGAGCAGGAAACAATTGAGCGCATGATGTGGTCTGCTCGATCACCAGACCTTAACACAATCGAGCATATTTTGGACGCTCTAGGACGACGTTTAGCTGTTCTCAATCTCCTTCCTAGGACCCTAATTAAGCTTTCAAGTTCTTTGGAAGAGGAATGGCTCACGCTTCCTAAACAATTAATAGACCGCATAATTGAGAGCATCACATATCTCTGCATGTGCTGCATTACTTCTCGGGGTGATCATACCCCATATTAAAAGTACCTCTCCTATATCCTACTTAAAACTCATATTTGTTCATTGCATGCATATGCTAATTTTATAACACCATAAGTTTCTGGTGATTTCTTTTAAAGCTATTTTGTATCTTCCTATGTGTTGTAAAATGTGTATAAGTTTCATTAAATTCTACGAATAACTTTTTGCGTTATCGTCTTTTTTGTGAATTTTCTTGAATTTATGATAACCAGTGTACAAACACATTGTGTACTATTAACTGCTTTTTTTCTATCTCTGTAGAGAAACATTAAACATTTATTTACATTATTTTGACATGAAGAAATAACGTTTTTTTTTATTGATCAAAATGTTTTTCTTATATTTTAAGTGTTAATCTTTTTTGGATTTTAACTTCAATATATTTCTAAGTAATATGGCATAATTTGCCTTTGCATTTACAGGTTGAATTCAGTCTACTTATGTAACAAAACTATAAATGTAATAAAAAAAATTGTGATTGTGGTTGAAATAAGGAAGTTCAGATTTTGCCTACATATATTAATGCATTTAACTTTTATTTCAAAAACAACAAATATTATAATTTAAAATATTTTAAAAATGACTTGTACAGTTGAAAAAATTAAAATCCCATTCCCAACAAAATGATATGATTTAATGAATCAACGGAATGACGAAATTAATTTCAGTTGTTGACTGCACATTGCATAGTCATTTTTCAAAGCAAGGCCGAAAATGAATTTCGAGCCAGTGATGAATGAAACGGATGATGTACTTTTTTTTGTAAAATTTCAATGGACAACCTCTCATTAAGGACACGAGATTAAATTTTCTTATTTAGGAAACAAATAAATAATCCGTTGGGGTCAAGCTGAGATAGGAATGTCTGAAAATGGATTTACTTCTTTCACTAGATTTCCATCTCTCTCGTCCTTCCCTCTTTACATAAATAACACGTTGTCATTACACATTGTAAAGATATATATGTTTTGCAAACTAAGTAACCAATTATTCAAATATTTTGTATAGATTCTCCCAGTTTTAGGTATAAAAGAAATTCGAAACACAATTTATCCCTTTTCTGTACATAATGAGAAAAGTTTGAATTATATCATGAGCTTTTATTCAAATCATGTTAATTTTAGAATATATTAGAGAAATCATAAAATATGTTGTTTGTAAAGAATTGAGAACAAAAATTATTACAATTAAATTTTTTTTTCTAATATGTATGTGTAAAATATTTTCAAATATTTCATTGTATATTTATTATATATTAACGAGCGAAAATTTCTCTAAATTTTTACCATAAAAAAAAAAAGAATAACTTTAAATTTTCTGAATGTGGTTGAACAGTTCAAAGTACTTTTAACATAAGTTTATTCAAAAATTAAAATTTTATTCTAAAAATTTATAATTTTATTTTAAATTTTTAGAATTAAAATTAAAATTTTTAATTTAAAACTTGTTGAATAGTTGAAATTAAAATTTTTTTAAAATTAAAATTTTAATTCTTTAATAAATTTTTAAAAAAATTTATAAATAGGAAAAAAAAACTTTAACTAAAGAAGTTGGATTTTACATGATTTCAAATATTTAGAAATAGTAAATCTTATCCCTATCATATAATTCAAAGAATAATACGATAGGGATTAGAATAAGTCCATTTAATTAATTTGCTAATAACTAAAAAAGTCCTATTTAAACCATGCGACACTTTTTTTTTTTTTTTTTTTTTTTTTTTTTTTTTAAATTTGATACATTTTTAAAAACCTCTTCGGCATTTATCCCAAAGTTTTTCTTAAATACTCTAATCAGTTAATCTTTTCCTTAATTATTTGACCCAGTAACTGAATTTCTCAGCAAAGTTTTTGAAATTTTTGACTCAAATAATCAATTATTTCTTTAATTTTTTCTGATGAATTTTTTTTATTTTACCTACCCTTTCCCTTATTTGTCGATTAATTTAAGAAACAATGTTAAAATAATAAAATGTAGTAATTAAATATATAATTAAGTATTTGTAAATCAAATTTGGTGCGCTCCAAAAATTTGTCCCTTGAAAACAATGACATTATTTTGAAATTTTAAGACCACTGTTTCTTCGAATCTGTCAGGTTAAAAACCTTAATATCCAACTATCATATTTTCATTAAGTTTCCAAAATGAATGAATAATTAATTTATAAGTATAATTAATTTTAGAAAATGTGAATTAATTATACAATTTTAGAGTCTAATTCAATTTAGATATTAATTAAATACTTTTGGGCTAATTTTTTACCTGCTTTTTCTTATAAGCAATATTAAGTAATTACCGGACCCTCTGATCATAATCATTATGAGAATTACGTTTATTTATTTCTCCTTTATATACATATAAGCACCACAGATCCGTTATTAATAAATCATTGATAACTTGCAGAAGAAAATAATTTCTATAATACAATAACGTATAAATAAGAAAGAAAGATAGTTACATAAGAGATATTTGTGAATGCGATTCTAAATGATTACTTATAACTTTTAGTGGAGAAAAAGCGTGAGGATTCATTCAAATTTAAATAGAAGGTAATTGCTCGATATCTCTACACATCATTTACTACTAGTTTGAAATCCAGGACATGTAATGGATCTCTTGTGAAAAATCCTTGCAAATCTGTTTGTGCTAAAATAAATATCAAGTGCAACAATAATCAGTACTCAAATAAAAATAAAGAAGTACCACTTTCCCTTTGACTTCAAACTTCTTCTAGGGTCCGGTAATTTTCACTGATAATAAATTCTTTTTACTGTGTGAATTGCTTAAGGAGAGGCAGTCAAACATATTTAGCTCGATAACGAAATCTGTGGTAGGGTTGGTAAATAAATAAACAGCCCGAGAAAAGGTAGAAAAGATTGATTATTTTTCGAGCTGAATACCATGCAAACTAGGGGTATTATTTCTTCTAAAAAAATTCCTTTAAAAAAAAAAAATGAAATTTGAATAATTATAGAATTTTTGAAATGAGCTTAAAAAAATATTTTATATAAATCATTTCGAATGCGGCAAATTTTGAAATAGGTCCAAATGTAATGTTTAAAGTTCTAAATGCAGCAATTTAACACCGAATAATTATAAATAGCATTAGGAAGCAGCATAATTAATATTTAACTGAATGAATGTCTGTTTTATTTAATAAATCTTGTTGCCTTATAATTCATATTTTCCTGAATCATTCTTGCATTGAGTTATTTATTTATAACATTTTTATAAGCAACTTTTTTTCTTCATTATCAGTAAACGATCAGTAATGCAGATTTTAAAATATAAAGTTAAAACTAAATAATTTGTAAAAAATTAATTTGAAGAGTGTTTAAAAATTATTTTTACGTTAACAATTCAATATTCTATTTATATTTGAAAGAAATAGTTATTTTTGTTAAATTATTTAGTTATATTACTAAGTTTTTCGGAAAAAAATATTCTTCAAAATGATGAAAATTATTTCCTAATGCAATATTATCATATAGGAATATAATTGTGTTTCGACATAGTAATCACATGTTATAAAATGGAATCGTCTAATACTTACCATTAATAAAATTAAAGTCCACTGAAAGATTCCTTAAAATCCTTAATAACTGAAGCGAAATACTCGATTAAGCATAATAATAGTATAAACGAATTGTTAATAAGATTTGAAAATCATAAGAAAATATGCAAGAAAGAATACATGTAAATCGATAATTATTTATAAAACACATGGAAAAATTAAACTCCGAATCTTGGAATTATTACTATGAATTTGAATATTACTCTTCAATTTAACTTTGTTTACCTTACTTAAAATAAAAAAAAGAAAGGAAAATCTATTATAAAAATTTATTTAATCCCTTTAGTTGGGTAGTTTTTACTGTAATCTTCTATTTATTGACAATTTAAGAAAGAATTAAAATCTCACTAATAATATGAAAATCGATGAAAATATACAAAACTACATCA
The DNA here is from genome assembly GCA_026290005.1 of Latrodectus geometricus. Classification (NCBI taxonomy): domain Eukaryota; kingdom Metazoa; phylum Arthropoda; class Arachnida; order Araneae; family Theridiidae; genus Latrodectus; species Latrodectus geometricus. The sequence continues at coordinate 113,484 of JAPDSC010003666.1, read as the reverse complement.
AATAACCTTTCATATAATAATAGTTAAGCAAGCAGCATACAAAACTTAATATTTTTTTCTTATGACTACTTAAACATATGTGAAAAAAAAAGAACTTTCCTTAGGCAAAATGATATGTTGAAATTTTCTTCAAATTTTGGACAATAATATCCTTCGTCTGTGAACATTCACTGCATTTTTTTATGGTAATTTAAAAGATGAAATTCATAAGAATACTTTAAATAATGTGATTTCATTTCATATTACAATGGGATTTAATGAAAAGATTAGAAGTAAATTACTAAGATATAGTGTTAAATGCATTAAAATTATAGATTTAAAAGAAATTAAAATGTAGTCTCAAAAATTTGATTTTACTGTCATTTTTTTAATTGCTTAATCAAAGAGCGGCTCTATTTATATAGTAAACTACCTCCTGTAAAATTGTGGTGTTCACTGTTGACTGAAAATAATTATGTCTACAAATGAGAAATAACCTTACACATTTTTATATAACTCAAGAAATTTTCATAGAAAATATATTTAGGTTGATGAATGAATGAACCAATCTGGGACTTCAAGAATAAAGATGTTGTAGAGTATATACATTTATATATAAGCACTTTCGTTCAATGAAGGGAATGAACTCAATATTGAGAAAACTCATCTCTCTAATCCTTTTGAAGCAAACATGGACATTCTGTGTTCTGCTCCCGACCGACACGGTGTCATGTAATAACTCTTCCCATAATGTTTTAAATATTCCTACATATGTTGTTTATAAGCAATTACTTTTTATTTTCAACGAATTAACTACCCAATCATTATAATGTTAATGAGTTAGTTGAACTTCACTCAGTATTCTGTGAAATAATTACTTAAGTGGAAAACAATGAAATGCAAGCTAAATGTGAAAAAAAAGTTGATAGAAACGTTCTAATTTTAACAGTTATAATGCTATTGAAGCTTTAGTACATCTTGACAAATTTTACATTATAATGGAAAAATGTATCAATGGAAAATGCGTGTCTCTTGTAAGCAAAGTGATTGAAAAAGACGCAGTCTCGTACAGAAATTATTATAGAAAAAAGAATACAATAACTTATTAAATCTGGACAAAGATACCTGAAAGCACTTAAACGAGTTTTGTTAAGCTTTCTTGTATACTATACTTGCATTCAAAAAAGCTTATCAAACTTACTGATATCTTGTACTACTAAGTAAACATTTTAGAGTGTAGTTTACGACATATATTTCAGTGCATATCTCTATTTTCGATCATCCTACATTCTTACATATTCTATGGAAAGAATATTGTGTGAAAGTCGAGGATTACTTGCTAATTATATGCTTATATATATTCTTATATATCAGTCATCAATAATTTGGTTCGTAAGTTTGTATTATCTTATGATACATTTCAATAATTGTAAGGCAAATAAAATATTTAACAAAAATACATTTCTCTTTCGCATCTTCTCTTTTATGTGATGTTTTATAATATCTTATGATACATTTCAATAATTGTAAGGCAAATAAAATATTTAACAAAAATACATTTCTCTTTCGCATCTTCTCTTTTATGTGATGTTTTATAATTTATTTCCATCTTGAGTCACTCATAAATTGATTAAAATACTCCATTAAATACATTTGAAAAATTAATGGTTAAAATTATCAAACTTTCATTGCGTATGTGAGGCTGCGCAGCTAGCACATTTAAATTCCCTATTTTCCGATTAATCCCTCTATGAACGGAAAAAAAGCGACAAGCATGTTTTTGATCGAAGTTACATGCCTTCTAGGTATAGGATACGCGGTTGCCAAATAATTCCCGAGAAGGTCTAAAATGGCTGCTCTTATAGAAGGGCAACAATATGGCCTATCCGCTCAGGACAAAATTAATAGTAATAAAACAATAATATTTGTTAAATTAACTGATTCAGCACTTCGTTCGATAGAGGAATATGTCAAACATAAGGTAAGTGAAATTTATTTATAGAAAATTGTATTTATATGGTAATTTTAATGTAATATGAACAGGTATTCTTACACGTCGATATTTGTGTCATAGAATTTGTGTTTATGCAATTTAATTTCAAATCTTATAATTCATTATTTATCTAAAGAAAGAGTGGATTATTATGTGATTTTAATCATGATGCTCAGAATAGGTTAAAACGTTCATTAACAGATATGAAACTCATACCTGTGTACGTGTTTGGTAATCCTCTTAGCTCAAATTTCTCAAGCAGAAATAACTAAAAAATACATTTTAATGACATTCATATTTGAAAATTACTAATGAATTAATTTGATTATAAGTGATCAATATTTTTCTATTGAATTGGGAAGTTTTTTATTACATATAAACAAAAATTTGTAGTATCAGCTGTTCGTTACAAATAATCTGATTTCGTAATTTTTCAACATCGTTTTTTAGCTGCTTATGATACAAATGTGAAAATTTACTGAAAACGTTTTTCATGATTATTTAAATGTTTAGTTTTACTTACAATATGTTGATAACATGCAATTAATGGGCAGTGGTGTCAGAATTTTCCAGACATAAGCTCTATATGATGTGCTTGATCAATAACATTTAAATTGATAACTTTTAGCCATATTATAAATTATTTCACATAAATCAGTTTATTTAGTTATTAATCTTAATTTGCCTTACTCTAAATTATTGCGAGTATTTTTCAAATTTATTTCTGGATTTCATAAGGAATTTGTTCTAATTTATTTCAATTTCTAAACAATTGCTTTAAATCTGTTTTTTCTTTCCCTTTTCATCATGGTTTAGATTTAAAAGATGTAAAGTTTTTGTTACAATGAAAAAAGATTTTAATCATTTCGTAATTGAAATAAGTTTTTAAATAATTACACTCTTTCTTGAAGTCATTATTATCAAAATAAACATGTTTTTATTGTTTAATGCAATATATTTTAAAATACAGTATGATTATACTTAAGTATATACATAGCTTTTATGACTTCTGATAAATGTGTATAGGTAATTTTATTTTTAAAATTATGAGAACTCTTTCATATACAAACTTCAATATTTTGAAGATTTTTGTCATTTGTTATTATAGTTCATTAAAAAATAAGTGTTCACAAGTCAGTGTTTGTTGATCATTCCAATTCTAGTTTACAGAAAATGTATACTTATTTCTTTAATTGTTGAACTAGTGCAATTTTAAATCCATTTACATTATTTACAGTTAAACAAAGTTTGGTTTGTTAGCTACAAAATTGCTTAGAAAAACAGTTTTTTGTAAATGGGCAAAAACTAAAAGTTATGAAACAATTTCAGTTGATTAAAAGGATATTTTTAGTTATCGTAAGGACTATTGAATTAATGAAAAAATATTTTTCAAATTCTTAATTTATATTTTATATTATGATAGTTAAAATAATTCAAATAAATATATTCTTAGATTAGTTAATCATAATTTCAATTCTAGCTGAAAAATTAAGTTCTTTTATTGAAATTTTATTAACTTATGAATGGGCCTTTAGAAAAAAGAATACTAGCTTTATGCATTAGTTTTCTTTTAAAATCTATTTTAGTTTATTTTCTTGAACTTGACAATTAATTTTTAATAAATAAATATTGCTAACACTTTTGTATAAACTAAAGGTAATGCATTTTGTATAATTAACTATACAATATTTGTATTATTTAAATATTTTACTTTAAATGTATTTTCACTTAAAATTGTAATAGTGTCCTTAATTTCATATTTTTCGTAAAAATGATTAGGATTAGAATGTAATTATAACAACTAGTGATATAAATATCCTATTTCATTCAAACATTAATATAGATTTAAAAAAATCTTTCCGATTTTAATTGTAAATTTTAAATATTGCTTTTGAATAAGTTTTTATATAAGTTTTCTTTGGTAATAATTTCTTAAAATTCCTGTAGAATATATTGATATGTGTGTGTTAGAATCATTATTAATTTAAATTTTATTAAAAATTATCCATGAAAAACAATGTTTTGTTACCAAACAGTTTTTATTTATAACCTTATTAAATTTTTAAAATTATGCATAAAAAATTCTTAGTTTAGTTATGTGTAAATTTTTACTATTATGATAAATTTTCAAATTTCACTATGTAAATTTGTTATGTACTATTTTTAGCTTAGTTATTATAGTATTTTATAGCATATTAAATTTGATTTACTGATATCATAATAAAACTAGCAGATGTATTTCTGAAAAGTATTTTATGTTCATGTATCTTACTACTAGTTGCTAACTGAACTTGAAAACAATTTATAGAATTGTTTTGTCCATGGATTATAGCCCTGTTCATACTGCAGATAAACAAATCCATTATATCTAAATGTTCTCTTTTAAAATTAAAATTAGGATATGACAGAAATAATTAAGTGTAAATTATTTATGGTATTTAAATATTTTCCAGCTAAACTAAAATATTTGAAAACAATTCAACATCATATTTACTAGTTATCTCAAATTTAGATTGTTTACATTCCTGGTAATAAGGCTTATGTGCAGGTATCTCATTGTTGTTTAATGCCAAAGAATTTGCAACTGGGAATATTACATAGGAAATGTTTGCTTAATACTGATATAGTGAGATTTTAATGATATTTTATTGATATTGTTCCTTATTAAATTATTTTACAAACTCGCGAATTAAATAGGAAATTACACTGTCTTATTTCTATTCATTGTCATAAATGAATATTTTTTTGTAATATTTAATAATTAGATTGGGGTTCTGATTTTTGTCCAAGTTGTCAGCTGAATGGTTAGTGCTCTATGGTTTTCAACTCTACAGTTTAGGCTTCGATGTTTTTAGTGGTTTGGAATCCGCTTAAATCCTAGTCTAATTATCCTTTGTGTGCATTATTATACTGTTCAGTGACAAACAAACCAAGCATATCCTCTGATTTTTAAAATTCATAAAACCAATTTTTTAAAAGTAGTTTAAACAGGATTGAAAATATTTCTTATATCATAAATTGAATAAACATTGTTGAATAAAATGTTTTAATATTTTGTGGAGATTAAAAAGAATTTCAATATTTGTATTAGCAAATGCTTTCATAAAGAATTTTAAAAGGAGCAAAACAAATATTAATTGAATAGTGTGTAGTGTTGTAAACATAGCATTGTTTTTAATTGTTCTAATATTTTCTTATAAAGTTTTTTCAATAGTCAAAGAAATGAAATTGGTATTATAAAATATTTTTTCTGCATTGTAGTTTTGTAACATTTGTATGTGTTATGTACTTTGTTTAGTTAATTAAATACATTAAGACAACTTAATATATTCTCTTTTGGTTTCAATAATACATTTTGTGATTGCATTTACAGTAATTTTTCTGCAGAACAACTTTCACTGTCAAATATTTTCATGAAATTTCTACATTTTAACGAAATATATTGAATCAGTTCTGCTCTTCCTATTATGTATTTTTCATGTCTTATATTTAAAAATTTCTTTGATTTCTATTAGTTTTTCTTGACTTTATGTTAATATTATATGCTCCCATAGTTAAGTGATATTTCATAGTTATTCTAATATAATGAATTTTTTTAAAATTCATTATTGGTTTAAGTCTTCTAATTGTGAACTCTTAATATATTATGTGCATAATTAAAAACATTCTTGGTTATGTATGCATATATGCTTCAATCAAGTGTAAATAATTATATTAAATACTACAGATTAAAATTTTGTTGGCATTTTTAAATTTGATTAGAAATACTTTTATTTACTTTGATTTAAAGGTTTTAAATGTTATAATTGTATATAGAAAGACTTTAAAACTTTCTCCTTAAAAATTTCTTTTTAATTAATGTGTGATTTTGAGAAATCTTTAGTTTTGCTCATGTTTTTTACCCAGTAATAGTTCTTAATGTTTAAAAACTATGTGAATTATCATGAATAAATGAAATTGATATTATAGAAATAGATATTTTAAATTTTCTTTCATTATTAACAATAAAGCAGTAATTCATTCAATTGCTCAGTCTTTATATTTTTAGTCGAAGTAAGACATAAATTTTATACCTAGTTTGATATCATGTGAATTGAGTCATATCAGCTGTTTCCTCTCGTAAAAACATATTTTCACAATCAAAGCTAGTTTTATTTATGATGAATAACTATAATCACATAAATTCAGATGTTGCATCAATTTATAATCAATGATAATAAAATAAGCACATAAATGTTTAAATGAAAATTGATTATGAGTAGAGATTATTTTAAATTGGGGAAAATAATTAAATTATCTTGTTTTAAATCTTTGAAATTTGACAGTTTCCTTTCTAAAACTATTTTTTATTTTTATAAGCTTTTTATATTTAAAATATTTTTAAAAAGAAATTTATTTTCTTAATCTAAATTTTTGTTTATCAGGCCTGTCTATTTGAAGTATTAGATTAAATTTTAACACTTGGTATTAAATTTAGTTTTTTGGATTGAATTTCATTGCTCTAAAAATGATGAGCTTGATAACTTTCAGAAAATATTGTAGGTACATTAATTATAACTTCTTTTAACTGAATTGTTAAAAAAAAAAAGCAAAACCAAAAACTGTTTTTGTTAATAATGGTGTAGAATTCTTATTTCTTTTATTTATTTGGCTGTTGCGTTAAGAAAATTTTATCATAGAGGAACTTTCAATTCTAATTCATATACAATTTTATCTAGATATAATGATATGTATTATCACTTTCAAGATCATTGTTGTCTTGAAAATATTTTTCTTTTTGCAGAGGAATTTAGTTGATAATTTCAAGTTAACATTTGTTATTAAAAATTCTTTGTCTTGTATTAATAAATATTCTCAATTACAATATATAGGTATTAGCATGCATATAAAAATATTTTTAATCAAATATATTTTATGAATTGCATTTTTTATAATTCTATAGTTAATATTAAAAATGTAATTTATGACACATTTAGTATACTACAGCTATTAACACATTACAATAATAAGTTTATCATAAATAATAATTAAACAGAATTCAATGTTTGGAACATCTTTGAAGTGAAGATAAGTAATTTATACTTATTGGAATTGAGAGCTATTCTTGCATTTTCATTTGTTTTTGTTTATTAAAATGCTTTTATTTTTTTAATTTACAAAATATTCTTAAAACACTACAACAATTCTGTAAAGTATTCTAATGCTTTTTCAGATGGTAGGTTTAATTCTTATTTGAGGTATGGATGTTCAGTTGCACAAAATCATTTTTAAATGATAGATTTTTATTGAAATAGTTTTCCTATATCATCTGTGTCAAATTTATTTAAATTCTTATTGCTCTGATCTTCAACTTAATAAATTATAATTTTAATAATTATTTTATTCATCAAATATGTTGATTCAGGATGCCATTTAAACTTCATGCCCTAATCTTAACTCTATATTTTATATGTAAAATTTTTGTGAAGAAAATGACCATAGATTTAGATCAAAATTTTTTATGCAGAAATAGATTTAAGAGATGAAATAGATTATCTGATTTGTAAAAATTTTATTTGTTTCACCACTGCCTTAAGTAAAATACTTTGAATTATAAAGTCAGGAAAAGATAAAGGAGCTTACATTTGTAAGAAAAAGGCATTTGAGTTGAAAAGGCATTTTTGCTAATGACTTTTTTGATGCAGTTAAACATTTGTATTAAAATATTTGAAATTAAGTACAAATGATTTTTAAAGAGGCATTTTTTATTCATTATTCCTAAAAAATTTTAGTTGTGTTGAAAATTGGAGAAGGTAAAATAATGCGTGATTTGGAAATGAGTAATACAAACATAAATTTATTTCTTAAAAATGAAAATATTAAAATTTTCAGAAGAAATTGCACAGCATTTACATGTTTAAAAGTTAAATTTTTATCAAAGGGTTATTTTTACCTATTCTATGTTTACATGTATTTAGAAAAATGAAATTCTTCTGTGGTTTGCAAAATAGATGTAAAACGGAGAAGATATCAATCATAACAGGATTCAAAGATGATGAAATTGCATAAAAAGATGAATGTAATGACATTCCCAAACTTAAATTGCTGAGATTCTTATTTAGTTTTAGATTTGTTAAATAATTTTAATTTGGGAAATAAATAATATTGGAAGGCTTCACTTGATGTATTGTTTGCTATTATTTTTGTTACCGAAATTTAAATTATTTTTTCAATTTAGTATTTGCTATTTTTATTCTGAGTAAGATAGTATAGTTTAGTATTCTGAGTAAGATAGTATAGTTTAAGTCATATGGACTTTTTAATCAACAAATATATGTGACATTTGCAAACCCAAATGTCTTCATTTTTCACTGATAATTTAGTTTTTAGCTTTTATTTTATAAACTTTTTAAATAAGATGCTATATTTTATAAGACTTGAGCTAAGATTTTTTGATTTATACTCTTTGATATATCACTGTTAAACTTAGAGCAATGTTAAGCCCACCTGCAGATTCTAAGCAAATTGATAATTTTTTATACCTAGTTTAGTCAAATGCAGCTGCGCCTGATGTGGCATTTCTTCTACAAATTATTATATATCTGTTAATATAAAAAAAAGGAAAGTTTATTTTCTTAGTCATTAAGTGGATTATCAAAAACTAATTTATTAAAAAATTAACGTTGACACAGTTTTAAATTACATTTAACTTTGTAATTCAAAAAACCTTTTATTTTGTAGCTGTGAAGTCCATCTGTTTTAAAAGCAAAAGGAGATGTGAGCAGAACAGTTAAAATATATCAAAATAGTCTTTTGATTCCCTGAATACTAAGTACTAAATAATGCAAATATCTTTTAGAATGTTCCTAATGACATGTGTTATTTTATCACAATTGAGTCATAGAAATATATAAGATTAAGGTGTTATTTATGAAATTTCAACTATTTTGATCATGGATCTTGTTGATTCGTAGTTGGGCTGATACAATTTACAAAAATTGAGGGGATTTTATAGTAGCAGTAATATTCTCTAAATCAGAAATGAAGTTTTTTCACATTATCTGCAGAGACTAATTTATATCTTAATCTTTTTGCATTCAGCATGCATTGTAAAATTCAATTTTATTGCATATTTAGATGCAGAATTTGATTATGAAAGTATAAAATTAATATTCTTTATTTTTTATGATAGTAATGCTGTCTAAGATGGAATTTTTAACACATTTTTTTAATGCAAAATAACAATTAACTCTTATATTTTATATACATTTCACTGAATAAAAGTTGAGCTGGTAACTGAATCACATTAGCACTCTTGCTTTCAGTTCAACAGTTTGTGGGTTCGAATCTTACCCTTGAGCATAGATGTTTAAAATGATTTGAAATCTACTTTAAACTGTAGGTTCCAATTTAATTAGCCCCCATGTGCAAAAATAACCATTAAGCAACAAACAAACAAACAAAACCCATGAATAAAATAAAAAGAATTGAAGTATGTTTATCAATCAGATCAGATTGTATTCTCTGAAATTTGAGAACATAAATGTTATTGATCTTGATGGTAATGTTATATTGGATTGAAACTTAAAAGCATGATATTTTAAGATTAGTGTATTTGTTTCTCTTTGCCGTACAGTTTAGTAATAGTTGTAACCCTTGTTTACACATTGTAAAGTAGGAAAGTCTTTAGGACCATCTCGGATAGATGTGTACCAAACTACTATCAGAATGGTTAGAGCTTTGGTTTTGAATTCAGCTATTTATAGTTTTGATTCCCTAGATTGTAAATGCTCAGAAATCATTTTAAGTGTAAGTCCTTATTTAATTAGACTAAGTTAGCATTTGAATAGTTACTCCTCAGTTCAATTTGTACGTCCTGGTCTAACTAGTTCTGTTTTCAAAAACTACTTTTGAATACCAAACAAATTAACTTTAGTTCAACATTTTCCACCTCATACTTTGATGTATAGTTCAAATCTACCAGAAATTATCAATCCTGATCTTATAACCCCTCGTGAACAGAAAGCAGCAGTAACAAAACAAACCAAACAAAACCTGATAATTGTGCATGCAGGAAGCAAGAATGGTAAACATTCTCCATTGTTTAACTGAGGCTGAGATCATATGAGATATCTTTATTCCCAAAAGTATAATCCTATTGCTAGTGCATAGTAAATTTTCGTTCATTTATTTAAAAACACTAAGTTTTGAAAATGTAATAATAAAATTAGTTGAGCATTCTTGAAGTGGTTTCAGAATATATACAATTCTGGCCTTTGGTTCAATACTTTATAGATTAAGATTCCAATCAAGGATATTTGTATTAGTTTGGATCTATTTATAACTTTAAGCCCTGAATGAATTATTTCTCTGATGCAAACAGTATGCAACCAACCTAAGAAAGTTATTTAACAAGATGACTGTCAAAACAAAATGTTTTCTTCAGGTGCTCAAACATAAAAGAAATCAGTAAAATTAGAATGGATTACTCAGTGGAAAAGGCAAAAAGATCTAGTTTCCTTATTCTTAATTTGATCTTTTTCAAGGGAGTAATGAAAATTCATTTGAATTTTTAATTTTTAAAGTGTAATTATATCCTACAAGATTATTTTGTTATCTAATTTACCAGCCCCATTTTTTATTGAAGAATAAAAGAAACATTTAATGTTTAGTCATAATTTTCATGCAAAAATCCTAACTCTAAAAACTTGAAGTAGACATTTTCACAAATTCTTAGAATAGCCACAGTTCTCACAATTTCTTGTGAAAAAAATGAGCTTATACATTCTATAAAGATAATATTGGCTTATAATCAATCTTTTATGTCATTATTAAATTATTTGTGTGGTGTAAACATAGGAAATATATTTTCAATTTGTTATATCCATTGAAGTGTGAAATAAAAGATGGAATTGTATTTTAAGTAAATTCTAATGGCCTCTTGATCACATGATACATAGTTTGAACACTTACATTGAAACAATATAAGAACCTGTTTTACTTATATGTTAATTCTTGTGACTATCTCTTACTTTCAATTCTACTATCTTCAATTATGCTATCTTTCAAAAATATGAGAATTGAAAAACTTTATTTGAAAGTTTTCATTGATATAAATGTCACATAGTTTTTTTTTTACTAAAACATTTGCTAAATATTACTAATAGAAAATTAATATTTGTCACAAAATTAATGCATGTTCCACCATTGAATTCTTTTCAAGTAATATAATAACATTGTTTGCAATCAATCAGATAGAGAAACTTTGCTTTAAATTCATGTAGATAGTTGAACTTAATGCTTAATCATACAAATTAATTATTGTTGCAGGCAACAATTTCAATCATTAGCATTTTTCTTTATCTTTCTAAGATATTTAATTGAAATTACCATGATTAACTAAGATTGCAAAAATTGCCTTAGTCTATAATTTCTAAGTTAGCATGAGTTGATTAATAATTTTTATTAAATAAGAAATGCTCATAAAAACAAGTTAAAAAGTTGCTAAGTAAGATTAATCATGTTTCCTTATGAAGAAAAGGTTAAATATATATTTCAGCTCACACATTCATTTCTCTCAAGGAGATTAAAAAAAAAAAAAAAATCTTTGCTAATTCTGAATTTGAAATGTGAATTAGAGATTTTTTTTTACATTATTCATGAATAGAGTAATAATAAATGTAATTTTTTACAATTGCATTTATTGTGTATGGCAATTATTTTACAGAAAGAACTTTATTTGAAAATTATGCAAAACAATCATAATTAAATATTAAATTAATAAAGTTCATCAATTACTCATCATGAATCAATTACTGATTCATAATTTTTACAACTCAATATCATCTAATTTAGATATTAATCATTTTCATTTTTTGTTCTAAAATTTTCAGTACTTTCTACTTTTTATTTTCTGATATTATTTTTTGTTCTTGTAGATTATTTTTCTCCTTGCTCTTGTAGATTTGTTCTGTGTTATTGTGGATTTTTTATTTTTATTCAAAAACTTTCATTTCTTTCCACTATTTATTTTTAGTTGAGATTAAAACTTGTGTAATGTTTTAATTGTGCATCATTCTGAAATGCATGAAGGATTTTTAATTTGTTGATTTTAAATATGTTGATATAAATATCTGGACTTGTGCTAAGAGTTTTATTGCTTTAAAATCAGTTTTTAGGCTTACAACTGTTTTAAACAAAGAAGAATCTCAGTAAAAAATATTTTCCCAATAGAAAATTTAAAAAAAGTCAGTTTGGAACTAGAACTTCTTAAATTTTAATAACATTTTTAATGATCCAGATTAGACATAAATATAATTAAGAGATTTAAATAAAAAATATAATTTTCTAACTATGAAGTTAATGGCTGAAAGCAATTATAGAGCACTTGTACAATTGTTGCATACTTCCTTCAAGGAGGTCTTTTTACCCTATTAAGTTTTCAGGGGGAAAATCCAGAATATTCATCTGAAAAGACATGCATACATTGTCTGAAAGTGGTAAGCAAAAATGTAAAACTTGCATCTCATTTAACATGAACTAGGATTGAATCTAGTTCTCTTATTTATGGTTTTTGAAGATTCATGGGGTTTCAAATCTTAAACTAACTTGTGGCTAGATTACAAGGAATAAGACAACAAAAGTGACCTAGCATATAATCTTTATTATTTATGTGTATCATGTTTGATCTTATTTACTGCAAATTTTACAAAATAATACACTTTCACGGATTGATATAGAAGGTATTTACAAGATCTTGTCATTTGACTTAGGGTTTTATACTGTATGTCATACTATTTTATTGTGCCTTGATATCAAAATAAAGGAAAGTCTTTCAGCACATTTTTATTCAATTAATTATATATTTTGTATAAACAATAAAAAATTATTGCATTTTACTGTTAGTCCTTTAAGCACAACTATAAAGACAGTTTACAATAAACAACAAAGCCCCATTTTTCTGTTTATCCATTTTTAATTCAAAAATAAACTCAGTCTCAAAAATCAATGAAATCTCTAATGAAAATTCTTAAATTTATGCTAAGTTTGTAAATTTATCCCTAGAATAATTTAAATTAAAATAATAAAATTGGCTTGAATTTAAAATTATGGAGTTCTTTAAACTTCACTCATATTTATAAAATTTTTGTTCCCTTATTTACATTGATTTTTATGTATTAAAAATAAAATTTTGAAAAGTGAAACAGATTTTGGTTGCCTTCATGTTGAGTAGTTCTCAGTATGCGAGTCATTTGATATGTTTCTAATTTAGGACTTATGAACTTGTTTCAGAAACTCCCCATATGTTTTTAAATTATGTGTTACATATATAGAGCATCTTTATATAGTTGCCTTCTTGGTAAGCAGGACTCCACAAATATCTTATTTTTTAAGTTATCAAAGCAATTCATTGTAATTATTACACCAATTTGTATTATAAATTCAAATATTTGTATGATTATAGTTTATTAGGATGTTCTCATTAATGTAAAATTAACAATTCTAGATAGGCATTTATTTTTATATTTATAAAGTTTTTATTATGTCATTATTTGAGGGAATAATTTTTGTGGGTATGAATTCTTTAGTACCTTTTACAATATGTGTGAGCTTTTGAAACTAAATTAATTAAATAATTTCATACTTTATGCAATTTGCAACAGAATTACAATTGTAAATTTGAACTTCCAATTTTTTTTCTGTTTTATCTGAATTCTTAATATTTTTTTTTTTTTAGGGAAGTGCTGACTCAAAAGCTACAATTCAGTTTCAAAATTCTAATGGGGTAAGTGTTTTTTTTTCAAATTAGTGATTATTTTGACAGTCTATAGGAGATATGATTTCTTAATTTATTCATTTGTTTATTACTTTTATCTGAGCAAAATACCAAGTACTCCTTGAAATATTTCATGGATCTTTTTGCTCAATGCTGTTGTTGCTATATTTTTCAGATTACAAGGTTATTTTTTTACTTTAAATCTGAAAAACAATTACAAGAAATGCACAATCAGTATTTCTGTCTGATAATGTTTTTCTTTAACAGATTAAATACTATTGATTAAATTCTTGTTTTTCAGCAAATCTTTGGAAGTTACTAGACAAATGTGAACCAAAGTATTACATTAGTTCGTAGGAGCATATTATACATTGTTGAGTTCATAATGAATTTAAATCATAAATAATCAATGTTTGTTGACTAACTATCTTACATTAAACATTAATATTTCTTTGATTTACATGTTTATTCTCATTTTAAAGCTCTTTATATTCTGGTGCTTAAAAATGAGATGCAGTATTTTGCTTAATTTTATGTTAGTTCAAAAAAACTAAAACGAATTTGAATAGTGGAATTTTTTTCGATTTGTATTTTTGAGTAATTTTTAAATATGAACTTAATAATATGAAATACTTTTGAACACTGGAAATTGATTCTGAAAATTTCTGTAAGTGTAAAATAGAGTGAGTTTTGAAAATTAGGAAAATAAATTTTTATTGTTAACACTTATTTTATGACATGTTTTTAAATATGTATATTTTTAGAAAATGACTTCTCTGTTTATATCGAAAAAATGAGGACAACATCTACACAAACATTTTTCCTGTAAAAAATGTCAGTTCATAAAACAACTTTAAAATTCTTATAAATTTCGATTTTCGTTTTAAGTAATTAAAATATAAGAATGACTTATTTATTTCTATTTAAAATAAAAGTTAAATCGTTCTTTCCCCCTTCTACCTAATCTGTATTTTTCAATCGAAGCTCGTTGGAGAAATTAATATTTTCCTCTTAAAAAAGAAATTACTGTTCGGTTCGAGATTAAAAATGTTTTCACAACATAACTGCTTGATAAATCAAGGAAGTAGTTAAAATAATAGCGTAAGAAAAAGATAACTTCTGTTATTTTGAAGTTGATTTATCAATATATATTTATTGAGTGATATTGTTGAATTCATCATTGATCTTCTATCTCTCTGCTTGAAGAGATTTCTGCGATGACAGTGACAGGAAATTTAGAATATTTTTGTCAGGTGTATTTTGACCCACGAAATTTTATATAATTATAACGTATATTTTATTCATTTGAAGTGACCTTAGTCGAATTTGATGTAATTTATTTTGAGTTTTGTTTTTGTGTATTATACTGTTTGTTGAAATTTGCGATATAATAACATACGTCTAATTCACGAAGGACAGAAACTGTAGAGGTCACCGAAGATCTTTTGATGTGTGTCATTTTGCTTTTCTTTAAAATAATTGTTAAAAAAATTATATATATCTAGATTTGTTATATTGAAAAAAAAGTATATCATCTATTTCCTAAGAGATTCAGCATCCTTAACACGACAAACTATTTTTCTTTACGCTGTATTTACGTTCCGAGCTTTACGTTACGTATTTGCTTTACGTTCCGAGAATCTAAACAGTACATTTGTGGAAGAATTGATGTTCCTTTTTAGCTCCATGTTATGCAAAAGGTAATCCTTTGTGAAATAACATTTGTAGGTTCGAATATTGGTGGCTCATTGGTTCAACTTACATAATCAATAAGGATTTTCAATTTATAAATATATAAAAAAATGCTATTTTTTTATTGAACTTTATTCATTAAACATTCAAGGAAAGCTCCACATTTCTGAATTACCTAAAAAGCGGGATTGATTACCTAACCAGAATTATTATACTTTATACGCACTTATATTATATATATATACGCACTTAATGTTTAAGTGCGTATATATATATATATATATATATATATATATATATATATATATATATATATGCTTTTATAACTTCCTTATCATTTTTAGACACCGCGCAGTGGGCAGCCAATCTGCTTAAGTCAGTAGGTAATAGACGCGTAGATATGAAAAAAATGCCTTCCTTAATGGTCTTCATTCAATGAAACATTTTTAATATCCATCGCATAAACTGCCTTTCAGGAGGCGGAGGTACTTCATCTGAAAGTATTATGCATGGTTTAATTATTGGATTATTGCTTTAATTGTGTGTGTAGTTAGTAGTTTAGAGCAGCGTTTCCCAACCGCTGTTCCGCGGCACACCAGTGTGCCGTCTGAAGCACC
>JAPDSC010003666.1:76164-97048 GCA_026290005.1 Latrodectus geometricus | reverse complement strand
ACTTTATTATACTCAATATAGGCACAGAGTTAATTTTTTAACATTTTTTAATGGTGGTGTGCCTCGCGATTTTTTTCCCCGCGACAAGTGTGCTTGGCCAAAAAAGGTTGGAAAACGCTGGTTTAGAGGAAACCGTCACCATATCTGTGATACAAATTCAGAACATTATGTGCAAATGGATGGCTATACCCATTTTATGGAATAAAGTTTACATTATATACATATGGAATATAGTTTCCATGAATTTGCTTAGCCCAGCAATTAGTGTAAAAGACATCAATCAACTTCAACTAAACCAGCGACGAATTAAACAATTCAGTTCTCAAATGAGGTCCTTTAGATATTGAATCGGAATGATATCCTCTTAGTTTTTAATCCCACAAAGCACTTTAACCTGTCGCATCCACTGAACGATATAACAATAAAACATCCGATTTGCCGTTATGTGAACTTTATTATGTATAGCATATTATGACAGCTAAGATTCGATTTTTATTAAATATTATTTCTTTGTAAATATATTGTTAGTTTTTTACAATAATAGTTAAAATTGTCGAAATTTAAGAATTATCTGCTAATGTTTGAGGATTCATAAAATTAAGTTTTTAAAAGTATTACCATGTAAGTTATACATTATTGAAAAAATTTAAGATATTAATGAGAAATCGTTTAAGTATGAAATTTTATTGGTAACCGAAATAGAATAAAAAATGACGCCTGATAATTTTATTGATAATAATATTTAGTTTAGTAAGCTTTAAGTACGTTCTTTTTATGAAATGAATTAGATTTTTAAATACATAATTTCATAATCTCTATTAACTGGGTCTTGACTGTTGATCATTCACAAGATTTTTTTTGTCGCTTACAAGGATTTTTAATAGGTTAAGGTCAGTACTCTGCCAGTTGAGAAACATGATTTTGATTATTTCATTATGGATTAAATTGTTGAATTAAAGTATCATTCCAAAGAAACATTTTTTGATATTTTATATTTATATTATTTATGGTGTATTAGTAATTCCTTTTTCAATGGTATTTTTTATATACTTTACGTCAATCCGTTCTAGTGATTGGAGCTTTTGCTTTTTTCCAAGCGATTTATTTAGTTTCAAATCATAATAGCATGGAAAACCTTTTACTTAATATAAAAATGTGTTGTAACAAAAATAAACATTATCATTATTTATTTATAAAATTTGTATAAAATCTGTCAAAAGTCATAATTTATTATATAATGTTGCAGGCGTGTTTATAATCCCCCAAGTTGCTTTAGCCTATCGTAAAGGAAGGGTGTGAATGTTGTTCAGTTTCCATTTCCGATTATTTCTAAAAATATATCTGAAATGTGATTTGGAGAATACATATCTCGAACCGTCCATTAATTCTTTCTGTTTTTGTGCTACGTCAATAACGTTTAATAACATGGATAAAAATTTAATATGAAGTGGCATTTTTTGAATTAACCAACAGAATTATTAATCTAGAAATTTTACGGTGTTTACACTTGTAGTCATAATAAAAAGTAAATAAATCTAAGATTTAAAAAAAATGTCAATTTTTTGCGTTTTCTAAAAAGCTTAATAAGGGAAAACTAACAAAAATTGGAAATTGATTATAATTTTTTTACGTTCGAGGAAATTTCAATTTGTCCAAGGAAGTAAACTGTAATCTACAATAATGTAAAGACGTGTTGTGTTGATTGAGGAATGAATTATACAAAGCTATTGAGGGAAAACTTTCTTCTGATTATAAAATTTTCTAAAAAATTGAAATATTTTGATCAGTAGGAATATTTTTTAGTTGCTAAAATTTTCAAACTTTGTTATTTTCAAGTTATTTTTTTAAATACCAACATAAATTTTTAATTCCGTTTTGTGAAAAATATTTTTTATTTACTATTGTAATTCCGCATTATTTTTCTCTATTCATTTACGTATTTTCTAAATGCAATAATTCTTATGCAATAAAGTATTTATTATATAAGTATGGAATGTTTCAATTTTTGCTGAGTGAAAAAAATATAATTAATGGCGGATGCAAAAATAGCTCAAACTGTTAATTTTACAAATGAAATGAAATAGTTAGTCGCAATTGAACTTGGAATTTGTCTAGCAGAACTACTCTTGGAGCTTATAATCACTACTTTATTTACTTTAGTTTATTATCATAAAAACACTTTTTGATTTACTTTTTGGTAAAGGTATTTTTTATTTTATTGAGAAAACGAAAAAGGCAAAAACTCGTTTGTGATCATTGTTTAAAAATTATAGGTTTTTATGTTGTATATCGGTTAAAATTGCAATAAAGGGACACTCATAAATGTATTGATCTAAGGTTATGCACAATTTAGTGTCTTGGTAAAAAAAATTCAGGAATTCGATTTTATAGCCAAACCACGATGTAACCAAGGTCAAGGACGTTTGCAAGGGGTGGCAACAAGTTCATTGTGTGGAAATATTTCCGGGTGGGTTTGAGGGAGGGGAAGAGAAACGAGACCTTTGCACCGTTCCGGTTTCTCTGGGCACATATTTTTGTAATTAATGTCTGTCGTTGTTTGTGTTTTCTTCCTTCTGTTTATTTTTTACTGACAACAAAATCAATGCTTTGCTTAATGAGCTAGATAGACATTTCTTTTTGTGGTAAGAAGAGGATGTTTTTATTGATGTTCGTATTTATTCTGTTTTTTAGGCACAATGTTTGGTTTTATGATCTTTGTTAGGAATAATATAACTCGTGATTACACTCATGTTCTTTAAAAATTACAATTTATTTTTATAATTTCGACCAACATATATAATGTTTTCAATTTCTTAATTTTTGACTATCAATTTTATTTCATAAAAAACATTCATTTTCAAAAGCTGCTTTAAAATAAAAGTATTAATATTTAAAGGAAGCCTTTGTATCTACATACAAAAAAGTTCTCTTTTCAGATTAAATCTTACTATGAAAATTCCGTTTATTTTATGAAGTCGAATAATGTTCAAAATCTCTTATGAAGTTGTAAATTTCAGACAATATTTTTTTTTTTATAAGTGGATAATAAAAATACGCACATCTCAATAAACTCAAATAAAAGGAGATTTTTGGATTTAATATTTTTCAATTGACAAAAATAAACAAAACGGTTTGCGACTTATCTCCTATTTCACTTGATGTACCAAAGATTTCAATTTATGATCAACGAATCGTGTGTGTGTTTACTGTGTGTGTTTGCCTAAGCTGTGTGGACAAACCATTTGAATATCACATGGCAGCATCAGTTCCCCAGCAGGCCTCAAATTACATAGTGAAGTCGGATGGCAGCGATGTCTCGTTAGCTGACAACTCCTTATTTAGACTTATTGTTGCACTCTTTTAATTCCATACGCTTGCGACTTTTCTTTCGTAAATAATGTTGGCAAACTGTTTCGCTTAAGTGCGCATGGGAACTTTCCGGATAACGTTTATTTAGATTAATTCAATCGAAAAATTAAAAATTCAGATACTTTTTTTATTAATACTTTAACCACACTCGATTAAAGAAATTTACAGTGATTAATTAAGTTTTAATTTTATTAACTTCAATTAATTTTAAATTTTTTTAAAAATATGAAAAGCTATTAAAAATAAACTAAAACTGGTTACCTGTTAACCAGTTTATTGGTAACAGTTAATATTGAAATACCACTTTATACAGTGATCATTACATTTTTTATTATACAAAGGCTGTAAATTTAAAATTTTGTTCCTCATGAGTAAATTTGCCATAGTGGGGATGTGTTGAAGCCCATAGAACTGCGCTATTGGTGTTATATGAGCGCATAATCTTTTAACCTTCTGGTACATTTGTGGCTCTTCTACATAATTGTATGTATATATACAATGGCTATATAATCTTTATGAGAACTTGGGAAACTGTTTCAATTCGATCATATGTTGCAAGTATTATACAGACTTCTCTCAGAAAATGTTCATCTTTTGTGGCCAGTAGTTTTCTAAATCTTTTACCAATAATATCAATATATCTAGTCAATAGTTGTCTCGTGATTCCTCTTACTAGACGCCTGTCACTACAATACATCAACTGCGTCATCGTTTGAAGCTGTTTCATCTGCTGTACCTGAGTACATGCGATCTAAACTTACTCAGTGATTAGATATGCAAACGTTATTATTGCTGTCAAAATTGTTCCGAATATTAATTTGTCTTCAACTATGTATCAAAATTGATCGTTTAAATTTTATCACTTGTTATTTTTACAATAATATATTTATACAAAAATTATAATTTTGTTATTAGGATTTCTTTCAGTTGTGTGAGTTTTTCGGCCTATAGTGTATTTAGAATTGTTGAATGCTGTATTACTCTTAGACTTAAAATAATATAGAATGAAAAATTACTTTTATTCGCTCGCGCTTACTATGACATTCTAAAAAAATTAACATGTTATAAATTTGGCAACTATTTTATTTGTTGAATTTTGTTTCATTTCGTATCGAAGATATTTTTAATCACGTAGCTCTGAGTACACACGTGAAGTTTCCATCATTCTCGAATTTCAGCATTTTCAGAGAACATGTATCCAAATTCTTATTCCCCTGGACGAAAGTAATTCTGAAAGTGAGTCCTGAAACTTCGTGAAAAATGTTACCAAAGTGAAATTATCGCATTGTAATCCCAAGTATACAACTCTTGAGCATTTCTGGTTTTTATTTGAAACCAGTTCTTC
This sequence comes from Latrodectus geometricus, assembly GCA_026290005.1. Classification (NCBI taxonomy): domain Eukaryota; kingdom Metazoa; phylum Arthropoda; class Arachnida; order Araneae; family Theridiidae; genus Latrodectus; species Latrodectus geometricus. Next base: position 92,334 of record JAPDSC010003666.1, on the reverse strand, counting down.
CTTGTAAAACTAGTTCTTTATTGAGAATTTTGCTCATAGAAAATGCTTTACTTGTCTGTCTGCTTGCATAAATTGACCTAGTAAATGCTAAAAGTTTTCATACTATTACTTTCCAACTCGATTCTCTCGATGATCGCAGCTCTTTCACATAGTAATTAAAATTTCGTCTATACGAATTTTTTTCCAAACGTGTTTTACATTGCTTTTAAATCTACGATGCCCTTGGGGATTTAAATTTCTAGCGAAAACTAGTAATTTGCTGGAGTTAAATTTTCATATATTAGAGGAATTAAATTAGTTAAGACATTACTCGGGATTTTTTTTTAAAACCTATACTTTTCTGAAACTCTATTAAAATTTATTTCGGATTGTAAGTTTTAACAGTTCATGGGTTCGATTCCTACTATGTTTATAGTGAGTCGAAATATATTTTTATCTATAGGTACCGGCGGAATTAGCTTTCATGTGTTAAAATGTGATCCTAGATTGACAAACTATCAATCTTGCACATATTTTACCATTAAAAATGCTTTTAGAAAAATTCCTAAAAATTCATAATGGTCTTTTTCAGAATGTAAGTTTTTCATATTATAAAACGCAATTGCAGTTAAAAACCTGGATTCATTTTTTGATTTAATTTAAATTAGATATATTCGTTCAAAAAATTTTTACTTCGACGTTTAATTTTTTTAAATGCAAATATACTTTGCGTTTGTATAGATTCTTAGTGTTAAGTTCGTAAGAAAAGTGTTAACATTATTCGATGTAAATCTGTTGCACACTTCTAAAACGAATCAGCATTTGAACGTATCAATGTTTATCATGTTTTTAAACCTAACATGTTCAATATTTCTTTTCTGTTTCACTATTTCACTTTGTTGGGTGCATGCTGTTGCAACAATAAATCCTGCCGCAGCTTGTCCTTTTTGGACCTTGCGCCATAAAACCCAACCAAAACAAAACAACAATAAATCCAAGTTTATTATCGAATTTAATAATTATTATTTTTATGTTCAATAATATAATTTTTTTGGTAAAAGTTGATACTCATTTGAATGTGTGTGATTTTGTATTCTGATTCCAGTGATAATTTCTCTAAAAATTAGCAGTGTTTGAGACCAAATATTCTTTTCGCTGATAACAGCTTTTCTATTTGATATATTGTTCTATTGGCATCATCCTGTTTATATTTCAACACGCGCTCTTATTTCTGGAAACAATAAATTCATTGTTAATGCTCACCATTCTTTCGAACTCTAGTAAAAGAATTATTATGTTCATAATTTTATATGAAGTAAATTTAAAATCCAACACACAACAACAAATCTTGATAAAGCAAATAATTTTCCTTTGCTGTACAGTTTTGCCTACCTTGAAATTAAGACCTAAATTATAATGTAGTTTTGACATTCTAATCGTAAATTGCACATTTGATTTTTCACTTGCTTCATCATAAATAAAATTCTATACCATTATAATTCTATAGCATAGCAAATCTTTTTTAATATTTGCTAATTTACAATGCATTTTGATGCTTTTATTTAAAGTACGCATAATTTTGATAGTGAATTTCAATAAGTTTATAATATGTAAATGGAGCTGTTATATTATAATTTAATTTCCCTTGTTTACATATTGTCAAGTTGAGTTTAAGTCATTTTATGTAAATAACAGTAATCACACACACAGTGCTTAGCTTTAATGAATCTAAAACTGATTCAAGATCACGACAACTCAACTTTTGTATTTTGGATTAAGCATTTTCATTTGAGAAAACTTACTAAAAAGCAGTTTATTATGTCATTTCTTTAATTCTCTTTAAAAGATAAATTAAGTATGTCGCGTATGTTACGCGTGTTTAAGGTCAACTACCCGTATTTCTCATTGGTACTTGAACACCCTTGCCTGTTTTCCCTTTCGCTACCTTTTCTCACTTATTCATGTAACAAATATTAGGTCACTTCTTCACGGTTCGTTACTTCATGTACGATTGATTCTATTCCCCAGACGGGGTGGACAATGGGGCAATATGTCGACATCAATTCATTTGATTCTTTCTGCGACTTTTCACAGTAATTCGTCCGTAATTATATTTTGTCTTCGCATCCAGATAAATTGATTCTCTTCGTGTATTGAGACGTGACCGAAGCAGTATGGATGTTAAAATGTTTTATGCTCTACGAACTTAATTCGTCTACATTTAAAATGCGTGCTACGAGTTTCGTTAAGAGACGATTTTCTTAGTATGCTGCTCTTTTAGACTTTTACTATCTAATGTCAATTTTAAATCTGAGTGCATTAAGTAAAAAAATATGAGAGAAAAAAATTAAAAAGTTTGACAAATTATAAATTTTGTCTGATAATTTTTTTCCTGATTTTTAAAATATTATTTAAGTAATTTTAAACCAATAATGATTCGGTGATTAAGTGGAGTTAATCAATTAGCTAAATATTTATGATCAGAATTAAATAACTTAGAATTTTTTCTCATTTTTCACTATTTCTGATATTTTATAATTTAAATATAAAAAAACAGAAAATAAATATTTTTCCATTACCTTCAAAAGATGACGTATGAAATTCTGAGTTCAGAAACCGCGTTTTCTATCATAATATTAATAAAGATTACTGGTAAAAATGAAAGTTACTCATATGGTATGTGGCATCAAAGAAGGAACTTTATTTAAAGAATTGGATGATGTGCTGCCTAAATTGATTGTCTATCTAAAAAACAATAGCCAAGAGAAATAAAAATTTCCTGAATAAGAAATATGATTTTCTTTGTCTGTAATGATTGTTTTTAGCATAGTTTAGCCATTAAATCTAATGTCTATTAAAATATTCCTTATATATAATGTGTTTAGTAGCACATGGTATTAATATTCTTGTCGAAAAATAGGTGTTTTCATAATACAATTTCTCATATTCTTCTGATAAAACGAAGTTATTTATTCAGTGTTATTTATTCAATGCAAATAAAAATTTATTACCGAATGTTGTACGGGAATATCACTTATCGGCTCAGTCCACCCGCTCAACTTGATTCTTTCCCATGCTCTAACACACAGGAATCACCATAATAATGCAAATTTCTAATGATAAAATGCCGCTTAAAAAATAAAACCTGTTCTGAGAATCGCTTGTATCATTTATAAAATATCGGTGTTTAATGTAAACTTGGTATTAAAAAATACATTTATGATAAAATATATCAAAGTTACCTTTATTTTATGAAAATACGGATTCAGAATGTTCATAAAAATTATGTTCTATATTTTCCTGTTTTGTTGAATAATAAATTGAGTCATCGGTTATTTTTCAGCAATTTTCTTATGAAGTTGAATTTAGTTATTGGAATATTAGGAACACAAATTTTTTTCTATAAGCTGAAATAGGTTGCTGATAAGAATCGCGTAAATTTTTCGCCCACCATGAATTATTTCTTAACGATAGTCGCAATTGTAAATAATTTCCTTTTTCTGATCTTTTAGGGTTAATTTTAAACACCTAAATTAAATTATTTCGTATTAGGCTACCATCAAATCGGGACATAGGGGTCCTCGGTCTGTCGTGCTAGTGAGTTTAGTTGAAATTAAATAATTGAATAAAATTGCTGCATTTTTTTTTATATATATAATTTAACCACTTACAAATTTCGATTTTGGTCATTTAAAGTGATATTTAAGATAGTGTATTACGTATCTTATAAAAAATATAGCTACTTTTTTTCTGATTTCTTTTTTACGCATTTTGAATGTAATACTTGTTACAATTGATAAATAAATTTCGATTATATCAATTAATAAGCTGGTATTCAATAAATGTTTCAGTTCGCAACATAGAATATCTTCAAAACCGCAAAGAAAATTCTAAAAAAAATGTTTTTGTTTTTTTTAAAACTATGCGTAGTTTTGTGAACGAAAATAAACACTTTTCAATGGTCAACATTGCATAAGAGTAATATCGCACTGTCTCATCAGTATTACCATTTTTTTGAGCCGTGCCGAGTTGATTTTATTAACCCTCTTTCTTTTTGTTCAATGGATCTTGGGTTCGATTCCCATCTAGAACCTGGATGTTTGTAGTGGCCTTAGAATCCTTTTTAAACTGTAGTTCTCAGTTTAAATAGCCCTTGTGTGCAAAAGGTAAAACCATCGATAAAGTCTTTCAGAGCGCTGCATTTTGTTGTACGTAAGGAAAAAGTTGAAGTGTGAATAATTTTGTTCATTCTATATAAATTAAAGATACCTTTACATTTAATTTTCCCTCTTGATTTTCTTTGTCTTATTAGCTTTTCAAATTAAAAAAATAATTCCAATATTTGAAGTGTTTTCAGTGTTGTTTTTTTTAAAAATGTTTTCAAAAGTCAAAACAAGAATGAAACAAAGAAAATACATTTTTATTTCTGTCATTATTATATGTAGAAGTAACTTATATTTTATTGTTTGTAAAGTTCAACCTCTAGCATGTTTTTGTCTTTCTTTGCTTTATATTTATTCGATTTCTAAAAGTTAAACTATTTCTTTTGTTTAGTTTTGAGTTTGTTTTAAAGAACTTGATTTAATTTTTGTTGATCATCTGTGGAAATTGTGTGTATTGGCTTATTTATTTTATTAAAATTATCACTTGTTATCTATAATTATATGTATTAGACACATAAAAAGCAAATCAATTGAAATATCTATATATTAATAAAAGCAAGTGTAATGTGTCTGTCCGTCTGACCGAGCTCTCCAGCCAAATCTATCGCACGCAGGGACCAGGAATTTTTTACACGGAAGCACAAGGGGGCTGGCCACCAGACCTCGAAGCCCGATTTTCGATTTTTGAATTAGAAAAATTTAAAAAAAAATTATTTATAAAACTTCTTCTCCAGATCGCTGCTCGCCAATAGCTGATTCCGGGGTTATAGATAGATAATAAAAGCAAGTGTAATGTGTCTGTCTGTCTGTCCATTTGAAATTTGTTCGTTACCAATGTCAAATTATGGTAAAACTATACTTTAAGGTGGCCCCTTGGCAAACATGGCGATTTTTGTTTGGCTATCGTTTTTATTGGCGATTTTTGTTGCACAGACAATGAATTCCCCTGTTTCTATCGGAATATGATTGGGGTTTGCCCGGCTTGGCGATCAATCGCGATTACAACTTTGCGAGAATCAAAGAGGCACCATAAAGTATATTCCGAATTTGAATGTTGTTAGCTTGGTTGTTTAAAAATGCCGCCATTTCCCCTATTTTTACATGATTGTTATTAACTGGAAAAAAAGAAATAAAAGTTTCATTCATTTAATGTCGCTGAATTCGGATAACTATTCCCTTTTTGACTAAAAATTTAGTCAAAGGCAACCTCTATGATTATAATGATTTCTTTTACTGAAATTCGGAAAGTTTTCATCATTCGCACTTACAATATGAAATAACTTTAATTTGAATCGAAGTTGATCTATAACGTAGTAAGTTTCATTGAATATAAATTTATGTTTTGATTGCTATCAATATTAAATCCGACATAAATTTTGAAACATGGAATATTATTGTATTAGTCTGCAATAATATAAACATGTAAGAAGTACAACAGCGGTAAGTTATGATAGGAACCATTTTCCTATTAACTGAGAAACTAGCGCCCTCTATTCCAAACTTACAGAAATTTCTAGACGTTTCCAGAAGTAAAAATTGTTACAGTTATTTAAAACTGTAAAGGCTGGTTTGAACATCCACGTGAGAAGGTGCTACGTGGATATGATACGCGAGTGAAGTGAGACAATTTGCAGAATTTCACATTCTAATTTTGATTTGATAAGCTGCGTTACTGTATAGTTTACTTAAAGCAAAAAATTCATCACATATTTTCATTTGAATATTTAATTCCCGTGGGAGAAGAAATGGATCCTAAAAAGCCTGAAGAGAAACCTGGTGAGAAAAAACCCGGACAGCCTGATGATAAAGGAGGAAAACCAGGAGAAAAGAAACCTGGGGAAGAAAAAACTCCACCTACAAAGTAGAGGATCAGCTTTTATGGAAGAATAAAAAAAAAAAAATGAAGCCAAAATTATGAGTGAGTGATAAAATGTTATTATATATATTTTAGAGAATAACTTATAATAATCAAGATGAAATCTTAATTTTGCATTTTAAAATTTGGACTTTACTTACCCTTATAATTTTTTCCGCCTTTAATAATTTCGGTTAATTCCCAGTGAACGGTACGCTCCTTATACGGTACGCATATATACAACGGTAATCATATATACAATTATAATTAATTGTATATAATAATGTATAAAATTATATTATTTGTATAAAATAATATAATTTTATATTATATAATGATATTAATTGTATATTCTATAATTATATTAATTGTATAAAAATAGCGTACCGTACACTGGGATACAGCCAATAATTTCTTTTTATCCCTTTTAAGTTATAAGTATGATGCTTTTTGTTTTTCGTGTTTGGAATTTTATATTGTTAAACTGGCTGATTGTGTATGTGTGTATTATAAAATTAATTCCATATTCTTTTGTTGGTTAAATTGCACTTTAGTTCCCCTACTTCACCAACTCGCGAATTTGATGCGCTTTTTCACTCATGCTCATTAATTATCCTTTTGTTTTAGTCTTTTAATTGGTCGCTAATTAAGTTTCACTTTGAAATAGCCGTAGAATTTTCGCCATGGCATCGGCGATTTTGAAAACGCGCCAAGTAGGGGACCTAAAGCGCATTTTCACCTATTAAGGACTTTTTCTACAACGGATCTAGATATTCATTTGCATTATGTCGAAAAATTGTCATCAGTGTTTTGAATCTTAGGTTAAAATGTGCTTTAGGTCCTTGGCATGAATAATTTTAGTTGGTTATAAATTTTGTCATTCTTGGTAATCCTACTTTGATACACTAGATACGATAAACGTAACGATTTCTAGAATTCTTATTTTGCCATTTCGTTCTGCCTGGACGCTTTTTTTTCCCGTTTGTCACCAAAGGTATGGGACCTTTGGTGACAAATTGAATCCTGTCTCCTAGGATTGTACCATTAATTTAATTCATTTAATGTTAATTGAAAATTTTATTTTGTAAAAATATTTTTTTTTATTTAAAATGTTTGGAAAAAACAGAAAGTTAATGATGGAAAAAGCAGAAATTTTGTGATTTTTTGTTACGCATAGTAATGCCATTTGGCGACTTTATAACTTGCACCGGTGAAATGAAGAAGTACCCATTTTCATACTATATTAATGACTCAATACATTCTTCAGGAAATTCTAATTATTATTCATTTTAGCACAAACGATCTATAATAATAAAAGCACGTGTAATGTGTCTGTCTGCCTGTCTGTCCATTTGTCTGACCGAGCTCTCCAGCCAAATCTGTCGCACGCAGGGACCTGGAATTTTTTACACGGAAGCACAAAGGGGCTGGCCACCAGACTTCGAAGCCCGATTTTCGATTTTTGAATTAGAAAAATTTTAAAAAAATTATTTATAAAACTTCTTCTCGAGATCGCTGCTCGCCGATAGCTGATTCCGGGTTTGTACCAGCTCCTTTTGAGAAACAATTCTGGCGACCATCTTTTGGAAAATTTTCCTTTTAAAATATTTAGGATATATTGTTCCTTTTTATCGACGGGGAATGTTGTGTGAGTGGGGGGGGGGAGAGAGAGACAGTCTACATGTCCTACACTTCTATTCCTGCGCTATTCACTTATCTGCATTTTCTAAATGCACGGGCAACGCCGGCGGGTACAGCTAGTTTATTCATATTTTGATTGTATTTAAAATGCTGATTTTCTCTAAGTTTCGTTAAAAATTCTTTTAAAATGATTATTTGATTTAATATAATTCTCTGCTTTGAATTAACATGTGCTAAACGATGCTAGAACACAAACTAGATTAACAACACTTGTTCTGTAATTCTGTTTAATACGTTTTGAGTTAATAAATAATTGAAATTAATAGATATTAAATAAATTTTATGATGTTTACTAAAAACGTGAATATACTCAAACCAAATTATGACAAATTGCATTTCATTGATTTTCAAATATTTTTCATTAATTTTTCAAAATTACTTTGTTTATAGCAATATATATGAGCATTGAGAGAAAAAAAAAAAAAAAAAAAAAAACAGTTCTATTTTCAGTTTTTATTTTGGTCACCATTGTGAATCCAGTAATTTTCTCAGTGCTAAAAGTAAAAGTGTATGTTAGTTATTTTCGCAGCTGTGAACATTTTTTATCGATGACTGTTACTGTGAAAAAGTAGATCGCTGAATATTTATTTAAATGCTTATTAATCCGCAGTCAGTTAAATAGGTGTATACTATAATCTGAAGGACCCATATGTATGACAAGTTGAAAATCGTGTCAGACATTTCTATCCTCAAACCTCCTTGGTTTTGAGACAACTCGTTTGTAGTAATCGTCCGCTTTGCGAACTTGGAATTGGGGTCTTGGTCTCATTTTTGCATCTCAAATCGCATTCCTTGCTCCAAATCAGTATTCTTTCTCGTATTATTTGTTTCTTTGGACATTGTGTTTTCACTTTCATTATTTCGTGTCGTGTCCCTCATCAAAATTCCATTATACTGTCTCAAGTTCAAATGAAAATTTCTACCTTGTAAGATTATGTTCCTAAGTTTTGTGGCATAAGTTGATTTTGATAAAAGCTTGTCTATTGTATTTAATAAAAATTTGTTTTATTTTTTAATGATATTACTGCTAATATAAAATATATTTGAGACTTACAGTATTTTATTTTTTTAAATGTAAACTGTTTTCAATCTTAATTTATTCATATTTAACATTTCTAAAATGGGTAGATTTAATTAATTTTAACAGTTTAATTAATCTGGAATTTTGGTTACTAAATTTTAATGACAAATTAGTGGATAATTTTCAATAGTTAAATGCCTCAACCGTGACACAATAATGCAAAAATATACAAAACAATTGAAAATATTCTAAACCATAAATTATGTTCCATAAAGAAAAGTGTCAAATATTATCATTGAAGAAAACCCGGTAAAATGAAAAGTAAAATTTTCGATACGAATGTGCGCTGTTATTGATGTGTTTTGACTTGCATGGCGAATGTTTTTTTTTTTTTTTTTTTCCCTTCTTTTCTTCTCCTTCCTACTTTTAAATATATTTATCATTTTGGTTATATTGCATTCATACTGTGCTGTAAATATTACCTTGGATTATGTAAATCAGCTGTTACATTAACATTAGTACTATTCCAAAAAAGTTGATTCTCAATTTGTAGTCTTCGTATTTTCATGAGTTTTGAACTGTATGTTCAAGCACTGTGAAATGAAAATTCATAGTTTAATAGGCTTCTATTATTAAATATTTAAAAATATTAGTCTCTGATTATAAAAACACAATATTTTTCTTTTAACGTACTAACATTTGGAAGAAATAAATCTAAATGTTTTCTTCTTAGATTTATTACAAAAAATTGGGCGTTAAAATCTATCTACGATACGTAATATACATTATTTTGCAAAAAAAATCGAAGCATCATGAAGGAAGTGGTTGCTTTAGATTAAATTAAATATGTATATAGCTCATACACACAAATAATAAAATGATTAAGAAATCAAAGTCATAGTACCTGTTCACGCCCCACAATCACCCATTGAGTTTTCAAATTATTAGTTAGTTGAACCGCCCATGGCGGCAATGCATGCTTATATTCGTCGAATCAAGGAGTGATACAGTTTCCTAATATCATCCTCCTGCAACACATTCTGACTGGCACTCATCAGCTATAGAAGCCTATTGCTCCTGGTCTGCGATATTTTGTGGTGCTAGAATATGGCCTACAATGTCCCGAAGATGCTCGATTGTTCAAAGGTCCGGTGAACTTGCTGGCCAAGGAAAAATATCAGTAGCATGGAGGCAGTCCAGATATATGCAAACGTATGTGGCCTAACATTATCTTGTTGGAAATTGCTAATGTCAGACCTCATAACAAGATGACGCACCTTTAAAAGTAATGCAGCCGGCTGCAGAATTGTATCAACATGTTACTGAGCTGTTAAAAATGTAGAGAGGAAAATTAAAGATGACCTGCTGTCTTAGGAAATTGTGTCCCACGCCATTACACCAGGGGATATGGCTGTATGCCTTTGTAAGACATAAGCTGATTAAAACCGCTGTCCTCGTCCTCTCCAGATACGAACATGGTGGTCATCTCCTTCAAGAATAAAGCGAGATTCATTGTTGAACACTATACGATGCCATTCTGATTGCTGCGACACCATTCCAGACGACTCCGCCAATGTTGTGGGGTCTAGGGCATACAAAGACCTTTGTGAGCGTAACTCCGTCTTAGACAAGCACCGTGAGGTGGACGCTTCCACGGGAGTTATAAATGAGACTGTAGTGCGTTGAATAGTCGATAATGATACCATTGGGATGGTTCGTTCTTAACAAACAATTAATTATCCTATCTTGCTTCGCATTTCTGCTTCTTGGCCTTCCAGAACCTTAATTTCGTTAGCAATTTTCTTATAGCAACTGTTGCTGCCAAAATCTTTGCACAGCAGTGTCTCTACGCTGGAAATAGCGGTCTATTTGCTCGGTATGATCTTCTAGCTTCACCCAACCCTACAAGGCGGTTATGTTTGAAATCATTTAGTTGTCCGTAAGGTTTTCAATATCATCGTAATGGCATCTTTAGTTGCTTCTTTACGGTATTGCAATGGCAGTAACACGAAAAGATGAATCTTCCGCCTCTGTTACTGGTTTTATACTTTGCGAATTGCACACTAAAAGTGCGTACTATGATCGCAATTCCTGTTTATTTACCTTGAAACTTTGATCATTGCTTGTTCGATACTTTTTTGCATATCAAATTTCATCACAATCACTAAAATCCTAGGTGCTTCAATTTGTTTGCCAGTATATATATATATATATATATATATATATATATAATATATATATATATATATATTTATAGATCTTCGCTTATGGAATTTTCATGATAAACTGTTATTTTATCTGGCTTTTGATTGGCTTCGTTTATTCTACAGCTAATTTTATATTACCATGTTATAGTAAATCGATTTTTTTTGAAAAATTTTCCCCAAATGTCTAATTTATTTTTTCATCTATATTTCCAATTTAAACTTAAGTCCGCAAAAATTTTCAATCTTATAATCTTGGTTCTAATATTCTTCTACACCTTATTATTATTATTTATTTTATTTATTTTTTTTCCGATATAAGCTTTTAAGCTATAATTTCGCTCGTTTAAATATTGTTACGATGATTTAATACTTTTCTTACGTTGATTACTTCGTTAGTAAAATGACCTGAAAGAAAGTATTATGAAATAAAAATGTATTTTCATAAAGTTCGTAAAATAAAATGCATTCGCTTTTTCTTAAAATGTTGAATGCAAGTCTTCCTAAGTCTAATAATGTTCCTTGTGCGAAGTCCCTATTCGATTCTCGTCTTTTGAGCAATTGGGGAGATAAACGGAGGGCTTCTCTCTTTCATACTTTGTCGAGTTGGTTGTTTTCTCCCCCGTGACACATGAAAACAACGTGTGATAAGTTCTTCCAGAAGATAAGGTGCAATAGTACACAAATAACTTGTCAGGCTATCCACGATGCTGTTATAGATAGTATTTTTTTCTCGTGTATTATGATTCTCTCTCTCTCTAGTACTTTCGTATGAGATAACTATGAATGACTATTAAGTGCGTGCAGAAAATATTTTATATTGCATTAAATTTTTTAGTTATATTTTTTGTAGATTTTTATTAATTTTCAACAAATTTTCTTTTTAAATAACCAACCCTAGAGTGTTCCACCGTTATATCGTGTTTTCGAAATTTTATTTAATTGAGCATTTCAGATTAATTTTATTCATGTTTTATTTTATTTAAATTAAAATATAATTCATTGTTTTGTAAGTTTTCGTGTTAAATATTAAGCAGTTTTTAATGTTTTTGAAATGTAATAGTTATTATTGTGTGAATTATTAGATATAATGCCAGTTTTCTATTACGTACTCGTTTTTAGTCATGCTTAAAAAATATATGGTACCTATTATGTATTGAATTTGTATTTATGCATTATGCATGAGTGGAATAATTTTTGTTTTTAGATTATCGGATATTCTTTATTTTGATTGTTTTAGTTAAATGTGGTTACGTAATGCTAATTATTCCTTATTAAATACTGCTGATTTAATAAAAATGGCTATTCTCAAAAAAAAATTTTTTTTATTAACAGTAGTTTCATAGAAAAATCTTTTGGAAAATAAAAGTGTTATTAAGTTAATGAAATTTATAACTATGCATTTTTTTAATTTTAAAAGAAAGTGCTGCTTATAAATTTTATTTGTTTATTGATTGATGCTTATTGAATGAGTTGAGTGGTTGACAGAGGTAGTATTTTTGCATTATATTATAATGTGTAGCTGAAGTTACTACTTGCTTCGTTTCGATAGAAAATTATTTGGAGAAAAATAATTGATTTGAATAATATTAATAGCAATATGTTTGAATGCGAAATAAGGACTACATCATACAATTTGATAATAAATGTTTAAAAATAATTAAATGATCGCGCAAAATAACAAAATAATTGATAAAAACAAAAATGAATTTGTTATGTAATCTTGTTAATCATTCAAATAATGAAGTTTCGTGAGGGAAAATGTTTCTATTGCGTACTTACTTTTGAAGTACAAAATGGCGATCTATTATGAACCAATTTCCTTAACAATACCGCAGCCGAATGGTGAGGAATCTTTGGTCCACACACAATAGTTCATGGTTTTAAATGCCACCGTGGGTTTGGGTGTCTGCAGTACTTCAGAATCCACTTTATATCGTAGGTCCCAGTCTAATTAGTCTTCGTGGGGAAAAATAATCATTGAGCTTAAAAATTGTGAAAATTTATTATTTATAAAACCAAACCGTAACAATATTGTAAATTTGCCAACCGAGTCTTAAAAAGTATTAAAAAAATATTGAACCTTAAATATCTACTAAGATATTGATTGTTATTAATTTATTTAACAATCATATTTTATTTGTATACTTTTTATGGCATCACGAACTAATATTTTACAATAATTGATATTTTTTCACAGCCAGTATTGCTCTCTAAACCGTGATTTCGCTGTAAAGAAATTTTTATTAGCGTTTTTCTTTAACTTTACTTAACTAAATATTTGCCAAGTTCCGTGTGATTTTAACCACTTTACTTCGATCATCTAAATTTTAAAACGTATTAAGATAAACAATCAGACCTTTTTGGTGAAACTTCTTCAATAGGAAATTCGTCTTTTGACGCATGAACTCTGCGAATATATTTTCTGATCTTTGTCCGTTCACTAAATATTTGTTAACAAGTACTTATCTCTACAAAAATATACTTGCCAAAATATGCACATGAATTAGTTCTTAACTTTAGACTTCATTTTGTCAATTTGAAGCTATTTTTCCCGAAAAATCATATGCGAATGATTTATTATTTGATCGTGAATTTTCATAATAACTAAAATTACTACAATTTTTTTTTTCCTTTTAACCTCGAATAATTTGCATCTAATGAATGCACAGCTGCGTACCGTTTTAAAAACTATGAATTAACTATTAAACTATGAATTCTGTTTTAAAAACTATGAATTAAAAATTTTTTCTTTTTTTTTCTTTTTGATGTTAATGTTTAACAGATTCAGTTTTCATATCATTGCTGTGATTTTATAAATAGAATTAAGAATTCAGATATATCATGATGCCGTGCCATCATGATATCATGTGAGAAGGAAATAATAAAACAAAAGTGAAAAACAATCTAATCTATACATCACTCACGTTTCATTTGTATATAAAATAAGGTAATCACGTGTTTAATTATAACAGGATATTTGCTTTTTGAACTTTGTCCCAATAAATGAAATCTGCCTATTTGGGTGTCCATAATGTTTATTTAATTAACTTTATCATTATACAAATTTAATACAAATGTAAATTAAATTTTATATGTTTATTTCGATTGTTAATTTTAATAAATTAATAAAATGTCAAATATATTATAAATTTCAATTTTAAAGTCTTGATCAAGTTGACCCCTTTATGCAAAAGTATCTTAGTTTGTGGTAGAGATCTATTAATCTATGAGATCAAAATTATTATAATCAACAAAAAATTATCGGTCACAGTTTTATTGATGTGTAATTATTATTTATTTCCCCTCAGAACACAAGTAATAAATTTTTTAATGATGTAAACAGGGGAAAGAATGTGTAAGTGTTTTGAATCAGAACACATGTTCTGCACTAGGTAGATAATATTGGCACGTGTTATCGCTTGTGATTTCTAGTCGCACTCTATGTTCTGTGAAATTGTTTTGACAGCTTTATCTTTCGCCACTTGACTCCTTCTGTACTTAATTATTTATCACACTCCTTTATCTGTATGCACATTTTGTTTTGTTCTGTTCCTTTCTTGAATTGCTTTTAGAATAAACTAATCGTGTGTGAACCCCCCCCCCCTCCAATGATGGGGTCAATACTATTTTTATATTCGGATATTTAGAATTTCTTTTTGCTAATATATTATTATTATTTTTAAAAATTTTCCACTTTTAAAATATTTTCTTTATTTTGTTATTTCATTATGGCAACGTGGATTTTGAGAAAATTGCTTCAAATGATCGCATTCGTGAAAAGAATAATAAAATCATTTTTTAAACGTATTTATTTTTTCTTAAATAAAGTCGACAGCTAACTTTTTTAGATATTATTGCAACTAATTAAAAGTTATATTTCACAGAATATAGAAATAAATCTCGCATGGATATAAAATTTTTCTTCCACATTAATTGTGACAATTTGACTTTTTTTTGTTTCAGTTAAAAATAGAGAAATCATTTTTACATAATACTCTTTAAACTAGTCATGACATTGCAACATATTTAAGAATTAATTTGTGTTACTTTCGTAACTGTTTTTTTTTTTTTTTTAAAGGCAAACAATTACTATTGGTCTATAAATAGAAATATTTTACGACTTTACTTTGTACGCTGTATAATTTCTGCGGGTTGCTTGTATAACTTATTTTTAACCTTTTGATGAAATCTTCTTTTTACTTCGTTTGTTATTTTCAGTGAAAATTCAGATTTTAAACTGGCTAAATTCATGTACCGATATTTGTTTACGTTGTTTAAATAAGTATTTTCTGACTTTTGTAGAAACCAATATTTTTAGTTATTTGTCAAGAATTTTCTTATTTCAGATTGATATTATCCTGGTTCGTTTCTAACTTTTAAAATGCTTAAATACATAATTTATTCTGTATATTTGATTAAAATTTATCGATGTTTTATAAATTCATTATTTGGCGAACTTATAAAAGTTTAATCACATATTTAAATTAGCTGGATTAATTCATGTTTTATATTTATATTTCTTTGTTATCCAATCTCTGCATAAATTCTTATAGATTTTAAATAAGTTTAAAAATTAACTACAAAAATTTCTAATTGTTTAATGAAAATATCATTGTCCTCAAATTATTTTTTTCAGTTTCTAAAACATATTTGTAACTTTCGTTTTCACGTAATTTCCAGCTGAATATGTCGTGATCTGGACATACCCTACGGAAGGTCGATTTTCATTATTTATAGTTTTAATTCAAGGTAATTTTTTTTTTTCTAGTTCCGGAACTTCCTTGTTGAAAAGCAGTGCACGCTATCCAGTATGTCAGAATCTTTCATGTAGCTATATAGAATAACTCGATGATTGATTACAGATAGAAAATCATCACGCAAATTCTTTTTCCGCAGTAATCGAGGAATCCTCCTTCACCTGACTCGAGTCAAACGCACTCGCGAAGAGAAAAGTTTTACTGTTCATTTATATACTATTATTCATTATTTCGAGCGCGTAACTAAAACGAATAAGAAAATAACTTCCTTGCTTGACCTGATTTTCTGCAGCGAGCGTTATTCTTTTTATTTGAGCTCTCTTCGCTGCCGACTTGACTACCCTGATCCAATTCGTCAGCGATTGTGGAACGCTCTCAGTTCGGCAGGCCAGCGGCCTCACACGCGCGCTTTTTTGCTTTAGCATCGGCAAATCAAAATACAAATGAAAGCATTAATGAAAGGGAAGGGGGAAAAGAAACAAAAAAA